>JBBPCX010000032.1:18628888-18667389 GCA_037974365.1 Hydrocynus forskahlii | reverse complement strand
TACACCCCAGTTTAGTCCACCCACTGGCTACTAACTAGGACTCCTCTGGTCAAAGTCACAATCTCCTGGTGGTAGGGTCAACACTTAAACAGTCTCAACTCTGCTGCTCATGCACAGCTAAGCACTTTTTGAAGAATGCACCAACTGCCTAGTGAATTGTTAAGACTGGAGATTCACAGGAGAGAGGAACTAATTCATCCCTCTCACTCAGAAGGCAGCTGGGCCAACTCTCAGACACCAATGAATGCAATATCATCATTATTATTTGGTCTGAGGTCCCAGCAATATGATGCAACCCTTTTAGCAAAGCTACACCACTTGGCATCACTCAAAATAACTTCATTTTTGAATTAAATTCCAGTTTGAATGGGAACTGAACACCATGGCCATGGCCTCTGCCTTGTCTTTGTCTGGAAAGCCAGCCTACAATGTGTTATTGCTGATCTCATTATACATAAACATCTTTACAAACCTTTATCTCTGCAAGCCTTTCTTTAGGCAGTACTGATTTATATTAAAATGCTATATTAAACTGTTTGCCATGCATTCAAAGCTGCAGCAAACAATTTCTTGCTTGCACAGCAAGGGCATCGAAGGTGAAAATCAAACATTTCCCCAAGTTGTTTTATTCTGTTTTTTGCTGTGGGCTTTACATTTTTAAATGCAAATTTTGTGTATATTCTAAGAATGCATTAGGTAGGTGTGTCTGAGACATTTTTTGCGGACACAGTATCAAGCAGACTGCTGGAAATGGAATTTTTCACAACCTTTTGTAACATGATTATCCTTTCTTTCTCATTCATTTCATGTTCTGGGTCAGCATTCTAAGAGGGAATTGAAAATAACAGAGGTTTCTGAAGGGCATTAGCAAAGCTAGATATGGTGTGAAGCAATCTCGATGCAGTTCAGGCTTGATCCATCTACAGAGGTCACCCAGGATACACCCAGAATGCCTTGCTGTCCATTATCAACGGATCATTGCTCAGCAGAACTCATCTACAATGCTTTGAGCTGGAAACGGCTAACCCGTCAGGTTTCCTGAAGATGGCCAACCACTATGTCAATAAAATGCATTTTTACTAAATCAATTTTTTTTTTTACTGAGACTGATTTAATTAATCTCTGGATCAGACAATTTTTTGTCGGAGCTCTTTGTATCATTAATTCCCACCCTTTATGGCCGGTAATACTTATGGGTGCTACATTAACAACTGATGATGATAACTGGGATGCTTTTGAAGCCTGAATGCCACAGGAACATAAGACCAACCCTTATTATTAATTATTCACCTAAATGCAAATGTACTATATGTGGCATAGCAAGCTTAGTACTCCTTCAGATTCTGTGACTTTTAGAGAACATTGGGTTTGTGACAGCCAGGCTAATTTATGTGCTTTTCAACCTGTACCAGCTAGACAGTGAAGAAGTGGACTTGTTAAATGTACTCAGGCAGGAATTTATTCCCCACGTGTTCCTATAAGTTATGAGTGACAAATAATTTTTGTGAAACATGCTTAGCACTGTTCTCCCTGGTAGCAACTGCAAGAGTTAATGTTTCTCCAGGGCTTATACAGTGTGACACAAGAACAAAAAGAAAATAAATCTGTACATGGATGCTAGTCTGCTAAAGCAAGGCCAACACTGCTCAATTTTAACCCTCATTTGTCTCTTCCAACAAATTTGCACAACTGGAAGTGTGTTTTCTGGTCTTCAGCCCAGTTGGACATGACCGACAGCACGGATGGCCTGGTAGCGTGGAAGCGGGAACAAATCAGTCTTTAGCCTTCCAATCGTTTGGAGGCCTTTTGATAATGATTTTTATGAGTCAAAAGTGTCACAGGTCCTGAAGATGGTCATTGGCACACCTGAACAAGTGATTTAGGTAATAGCCAGTCGGAGAGGTGGCAGAGAGGAAAAACGTCAAAGAGATGTGCATGCACCTGTTGAGCACAAGCTCTAGTGCCGAAGCTATAAGACTTATGCCTTTCCACCTCTCACCTCAGTAGACAATAGAGTGTAAGCACTTTTCCCAACCCCACAACCATCCACAGTTTGTACACTTTGTCCAGCTTTAAATTTGTCTGTGTCGTGTGATGCTGGTGAGATTTGGGATTTTGAATGGTTATTTGCAGCCGGAACATGATACCCTCTCCGCTGTGTACATGCCTTCTTGCCAAATACAAGAAATATTTTAAGACTGTGAGATGCTGTCCATTTTCATGATCTGTGAGAATTTTCAGGTACTGGGAACTCGTCTGCTGTATGCCAACCAATTCACTTGCATACAGAGGCATGGCAATTATATCCCTGACACCGGCCAACTAAAGGTATAGGTGTATTCAGGTAGCACATGTCCATTTTATTCAATCTGACATGTTATTGTGCATTACTGCGACTCGCGGGAGCATTTCTCCATATTTTGACAGAAGCAGCGAAGTATTTCTGACAACATGCCAGTCAAACACTAGCCTCATTTCCTCCACAAAAAGTGAGCAATGCCAACATTTCACACATTCCTTTGTGTATGGTAAACCAGAAAGCCACTTTGACTGTGCAGCGCTAGGCCGCAAAAAGCCCTCTTAAGGATGCCAAAGGCACACTCCCTCAGGATTGCTGCTGCTTTCAGCATTTTGCTTCAAAATGAATTCCAGCAGTTCTGCATGCATTGCTTTGTAACTATAGAGAATTCTGATAACACAGAAATCTCAGATTCATTCAGACCAATAGGTTAGAACCTGGGATTCAGCATGCCAAAGTCTGATTCAGATTCAGTCCAATTCACATGCATGAGGTCAGATTGCATGCAGTTGGCAGATCAGTAGAAACGCTTGCAGAAAACTTATTTCAACATCGACTGCTTGGGTGAGCATGTAATCAGGGACGCAATGCAGTGACAAGAATAGGCAACCGTAACAGAATATTGTTAATGTTTTTATCTTTCAAAAATCATATGAATCAAATTGATGATTCTTATCAACCCATAATTCAGGTTCCTAGCACTTGATGAATCAACAGGAACAAAAATATGCGGTTCATTTTTTTCTTAGTTTTTTATTGGCCACATATGTAGGCGTTTAAACAAAACACAATGTCATGGTAATGGTAGGTGTCTGTGTAGGTTGCTAATTTCCAATCAAAACATTAGGGTATTTTTTTCTTCCTCTGAGCTTTTGGAATTTCATATAAGCCACATTTTTGGTTTATATTTGGATCCCATTGTGATGGACTGGTGACCTGTCCAGGGTGTTTCTCCACCTTTCACCCTATGACTGCTGTGATAGACTCCAGCACACCCCATGACCCTGGTCAAGGATAAACAAGTTTGGATAATGAATGAATTAATAAACGCCATGCATGTTTTTCCATTTTCTTTACATTGCACACCAAACCTAGCCAACACGGAGTGTATTAGTTTGTCACATTACATTTTTAGATGAGAAAATGCACAAGCACGGAAGAATGTGCTTAGTGTGTGGTCAGTAGGTCTTGGACTGGGAACCTACAGTTTATATGAACCTCTGATTTGAGTTTCCAGCATTTGACCTTGGGCAAGTTGCATTCAGTTGTCACTCTTTTTCCTTCCTTTCAGCTGTTTCAGCATCGACTTTGCAGGTGTTTAAACAGAATGCAAAGCAGTCACAAGAACGTGGGGCTGTCTACTTGTTACACATAATTAGGATATGTTTACTTCACTTCCCTAAAAGGCCACATAAAGCTACTGAAGACTTTAACTTGCATTCCTGCAATTAGGAACTTTGCCTAGGGTTTAACAAAAGCAACCTTCGAGCCATTACTAAAGCAACAGTTTTAGCTCTACATGGTGTTTCTAATCAGGATTTTGAAGCAACCATTACACTTATATCAGTATTGCACCTCGGGTAATGTTTAAATTGTTCAAGCATGGAATGTCTAATTATGTCTTAATTCCAAGGGTAATTGATGTTTGTTGATGCTAAATAGCCATCACACTGTGCCATTTTCCAAATGTTAATGAGCACAAATATGCTTCTTAAAACACTGGTTAAGAAACGTACCATGCAATCTGACGCCAGACAAAACAATGATGTGGAGTTAAAGTTGGCTGTTCTTGGCCATATTAGGTGAAGAAACTCACCATACTCTCTTGAAATAGAAAGGGTAGCCTACATAGCAATGTCATGAATTCAATTATAACTCCAAGATTAAATATTGAACTTGTGAATTTCCAGTAGTATCTTGCTAATGTGTTTTAGTAGATGGCTGATTACTCGCTCCCTTTCCCAACAGCAGGCGCATTATGTGCATAAGTTCTTTTGCAGAGACGTCTGCTTGTCTAGAATGTTTTCTCCCTTTTGGCCGCACCCGAACCCCTTTAGCATTACATCAACCGCCCCACTTTGCAAATGGCCTCTTAGACCTTCAATTTCATATCTGTTTAGGACAAATGTAGTACTAATTCAGTAGCACCTCGACATCGTTCTCACGCACATCAATATATTTTCTTACTACCAGCATGTAGGGGCTATTTGCAAAATGTTCCCCGTTCCATTCCGTCGCTGGGAGAAAGACGGCTACTACAATATGCAAAATGATTGTCTGTCTGCAGCCTTATTAATCTAATAAGAGAGTGGAGTGGGGTGTGTGAGACTTAGAGGGTTAAAAACAGATTATCTGTCCCTTCCTCAGCATTATCTCAGTCTTCATACATCACCCTTTCTGCCTCACTTGACTGCTTCACAAAATTGGCCTGTAAAACCTGCATTGTCCGTATAGCTTTGTCATTGTGGCCCCTCAATACTGAGCTGGTGTTCAGCAATACACACGTGTGCAGCAGGGAAGAACACTGAAAGCGTGAAGGGAAATATTATGGATGGCTTTATTCATCTTAAATCATGTTGGATGGCTTTATTCATCTTTAAAGGATATTCATGGGGTGTTCAGACAACACCTTCTCAAATTCTCATAAACACGTTTCCTTTGATTGTTGTGTATGAAGCAATGTGCATCACACCGGGAGAGTGTTCTGCTATGCTGTTTGATGCACTGTGCATTTTTGCACCATGCCTTAACAGAAACAGAAACTTTGTTTGCTGAGCGATACAAAAATGCCACATGTCACTACAGCTGCCCAATCAGTAAGGAGGACAGCTTCTAGTAGGAAAACCTGGGTGTTTTTGAACACCTGGAGCTGTATAACACTCCTCACAAACATTATTACAGTCTGAAAGTGGAAAATAGTTTGCAATTTAGTCTTGAATTGTTTTACTACTGGTGCCTCAGATGCAGGTGAAACAGGTGAGTCCTGCTTCGTATTAAGCACAAGATGGGAAATGCTTTACGTTTCAAACAGCATTTGAACAGCATTTCTAAAATAACTGCAGCAGTTTAGAGCAATCATTAACACATGAATTATTTTCGTCTCTCCACCCAGCACACCTGGGAGATTCCAGAATGCCAGGGTAAATTCCATTTCTTTTTGAATGGAATAGGCTGCTGGGAGGTATCACAGCACTAGTACAGTGTTTACAGGATGCAGAATGAGACAGAATATCATAGGGGGCCCTACTGGTTGCCTCGGCATGAGATCATTGATTTGTGCTGTTTCAGGGTCTCTAGCGAGTAATTGCTTTGTGTGCTGTAGACTGTCTTATTAAAAGGCCGCCTCCTGCATATGCTGTTTCGCTGGAAGTCAGTCCAAACCCTCAGTGAAAGCATGTGAAGTACTTTGAAGCTTGTATCACTCTGCAAGGCATGCAAGTTACTGTTTTTGTGGAATGAGCACAATTAAGCTGAGGTGGTTAAAAAGCTCTTTAAAGTGCGTCCATTGGGCAGACTCTAACTCGCAACTTCACGTTTCATAGACTCAATCAGCAGCAGTGACCCAGCTATTGGCAGTCCCAATACAATCATAATCATCTTGCAGTATTACATTGTAAATAAGTCATGCTTACACTATTGGAACTCCATCTTAAATCCACAGGCCTTTTACTGCACCACATATCTTCGGACTAGCTTAATCTCTTAAGATTGAGTACTTTTTCAGTTCAAGGGCAGTGTTGTATTCCACTGAGTTTCCCTCATTAAGTTATGGTTATTTGGGCTAAACACTTCAAATACTTGAAACAGGACTAGCCAGAAGTGTTCATGACCCTTATTTATTTGGACCAATTGCGTTCTGTCCAGACCAGTTGATTCTAGGTCTGCTGGTAGAAATACGTGGCTACTTAGCTGCTTTGAGACTGTTCTCGCTTTGCAAAGACTTGCTGCCTACAGTCAAGAGAGCTATTATTGAGCATGTACAGCGACATGCTAACCATCAACAGGTTAAATCTAAGGCGTGTCTGACAAGCGTGATATGTTAATGGTCTTTTCTCACCATCTGTTTGGGTCTGTAGGGAAGTTGGCTCCGAAATGCTTTGTCATCATTTCTGACTACAGGAGCTGTTTAGCTCAGACTTGTGGTAGTTGGGTCAGATTAAAGTCCACGAACCAAGCTCCAGATTTTATTCTTTTTTTTTGGGTCCTAGTCCTAGACCAACTCCTCTCAAAGGCTTGTTTTTGCCCACACCCGTGTCTGATTACCGTGTTCAGTCCTGTTCAAAATCATTTATAAACAAATGAACCGATTCTTTCTCCAGTCACATTCAGTTTATACTTAAACTTGCTTAGAATCACATCAACATAATCATAATCATGTTCAAACCTTTTTGGTGTTAAAACAAACAAATGAGCAAACAAATGAAAAGTTATGGAAATAAATGACCTTGCATCATTAAGGACCCATCTGGCATTACCCTCTCAGACCATTGCTCAAAGTCTCCAAAACAGCTGTGTGATATTCCACTCTGCTGGCTTTAAGCACCAGGTGAATCTGTGACTCTAGCCATCAGCGCATGGTAAATGGGGAGCAGTTGGTGGTGGCTGTGGTGGTTGACATGCCCAGTTGGTGTCAGCCTGACTGACGCAAGCACAGAGGGAGAACCTGCACTAGACGCGAACAGCTGCAGAAGCTAATAGGGGTGGAGGAAGCAGAGATTAAACGCGCCTGTGAAGTTTCTCGGCTCCTCAGAGCAGCCTCTTTGTAACAAGATGTCTCACCCGTCTTATCTCGGGGGGGGGAAATAAGAGAGACTTTCTGAAATCCAAAAACAAATAAGGTGTCAAGAGCCTGGGAGCTCTAATGCACTTCATGTGACGTGGCAGCAGCCTAAAAATAGCTTTTTGATTGACTTGGCGAGCCCCACATTGATTGATCAAACTGTGTGATCTCCCACTTTGATTGGAAATATTTACACCTTTTTAATTGTGTCTCAGTGTCTTGAGGACTCCACAGCTCGGTGAAATGTGAAGATCGTATTCAGACATGGTCTATGTTGTATATTTCATTTAAGAAAAAAATTGTGTTCTGCAACAGAGAAAATAAAGCTTTCTAGATTGCTGCACAAGACATTACTCAGCTATTGCTAGAGTCAAAGTACACTTTATAGTCCTAAAAACACATTGCTTATTTAACTTGTTTTATCTGAACTCTTATTTGAAAATCCAAACTTTTATTCTGAATTGATTTTATTACTTTTATGCTTCTTTTATCTCTAAAGCCTATTAAAGCCTTTGCGTACGATAATGTGCTATATAAGTAAACTTGCCTTGCCTTACCTGCTACCAAGCTCTGGTAATCACACATTCTAGCTCATTTATAATAGTGATTATTTAAAACCTTAACTTAACCAAACACATTCTTGATAGCTTGTTTTCTCCAGTTACTCAGGGCCTGGATAAGACTGGCTATGTTTTTACCAATAGACGTCACATATTAAGAGTTAAATTTTCTATGAACTGAAGCGATGTCCTCTAGGATTTAAGCAATTTCTTCCACGATCAATAAAGTATTCTCATTCGGATTCTGATCTTTTTGCAGATAGCTGCTCAGAAGAAGTGTTAGATGTTAGTAGATCTAAACGGATCCATATTGTTTGACCAGAAGAACTACTTCCCCACTGCAGTCAAATAATGAATGTTATCCAGCAACAACTTCACTGTGTTAAGCCAATATATTGATTCCTTTTTTTAGAAACTGTTCACTCTGACAGTGACACATCTAGAAATGAGGCACTTGTGATGTGTGCCCTTGCCCGGAAGCACTGCATGATGCTGGGCTGACCTGTCCTGACCTGCTCAGCTGTCTAGCTGAAAGTGGGAATAAGACTCTTCCCCAGAGTTGCAGGACCGACAGTGAAAGGGACCCTAGAGGCACACACATACAGATACAGACTCTCTCTCTCTCTCTCTCTCTCTCTCTTTCACACACACATACACACACACACACACACACACACAGAACACAGGATTTCAAATGGTATAATTAAAACAAGGTTAAAGGGCCTATGTCAGGGAAAACTATGTTTTTGCTTGGAAATGAGTTTGATGCAGAAAGTACACCTTGTCTTAACTGTATTCTCCCCAATTTTATCAGGTTCAGTTTCACCCACTAGCCAGGACCCCCATATTTCTTGAAACCAACGTCACAGTTAGAGTGGGAGCTAGCGAGAGCTTCATACCAGTCACAAAAAGCGGCACATCTTTTCAAGCTGCTGCTACAGCAACAGCTTTGGACAGCTTGATGTACTTGAGGAGAATGCGGACCGCCAATTCTGTTACACCAGCTAATAGATGTCCTTGCTGGCTAGAAATGCACTGGGTGAATGGGGACAGAGAGGGCCATCCTCCCACACAGAGAGAGCACAGCCAATTGGACCCCAACCAGTGATGGCTGTGGCATCACACTGTCCTGAAACTTGAGTGTTTTAAGTCGCTTTGGATAATGAATGTAATGTAAAGTAATGTAATGCATCACTGGAGATCTTACTTGAAACCTCCAGGTGATAGAGCCAACACAATCAGTCACCCAGTGGTCTAACTTCACCCAGCAGTCTGAAATCACATTTACATAAATCCACCTATTCAGCTTAAAGAAGCTGAGCCCAGTTCCTTAAGAAAGGGTTTCAGCTCAGACTGCTCTTTGAATAAAATGCCAAAAAGAGCAGCTTATCTGTACAAAGGTCATTTTACATTTAACAGCCTTAAAGGCACAGTGACAAAACAGTCTGTTTAATGTTTTAATGGATAAATACAATATATGGACAAAAGTATTGGGACGCCTGAGAGCCCAAACCCTGAAAAACAGGTGTGTCCCAATACTTGTCAGTTTTAATTTGAGTGCATTATATTGGGTGAAACATATAGGAATCACAACCTTTTTATTTTTAGTATGTCCATTTCACTGGACCACTGGACAGCTGGCTGCAGAGTTGTTTCTTGGTCATTGCATCAGCAGCTAACCAAAGGGCTGGAGTGGTGCATTTATGAATTTCCATCTGAAATATGTTGCTGTTGTCCCTTGACATGAGGATCAAAGCTATGTCAATGCCAATGAAGGAGGCCATCATGAGGCTAAAATACTAGAATAAATCATTCAGAGATATAGTCAAGACATTAGACAGGTCATAATTTGGTGAGCTCAGCAATAGCAGACAGCCTGGCAGATCTTGCAGGTCCATAGATATTGTTTCAACGAAGAGTACTTTTAGTCATGAAGAAAAACAACAGCACATGACCTCACAGGATTTAAATGCAAATCACTCTTCCATCTCAAGAGCAGTTAGGCAAAAAGTATATAGAGAGCTTATTCTGAGATGAGTTTGAGACAAAGTATTATAGAGAGTGATGAACTGAGACCAAAAAGGAACTGCATTGGACATTTAAAGGATTTTTTCAGCAACGGAATTACATGAAGCTAGAAAGCTGCCCAAATCCAAATAAATGCATCAGAATTCAGTGACTGGCACTGTAAAGTGAACAGCAGGACATTGAATCACACTGAGCACACATTTCACTTACTGAAGGCAAGAATGAATATAAAAGCCCTCCACATCCAAACAACCCCCTCCCCAAAAAGGCTGCATTTTAGACTTTGTAGAGCATCACCAGGGAATACACCCAGTGTCTGATGTCTGAGGGTTGTAGACTTCAGACAGTCATCTACTGCACAGAATTTGCTACCAAGTACTTTGAGTCAGCCTTAAATATTCAGTTCATTTAAATAGTGTTTTTTACAACTGATGTTGTCACAGGGCAGCTTTACAGAATCTAAGCCTGAGCCTCTAGTGAGCAAGCCAGAGGTGACATCTCCCTCGGCCAGGAGGAAAAAACCTTGAGAGGAAGCAGTGACCCTGTATGGTGCTCACTTTGAAGTCCTAAGTCAGATGTGTGGAACTCCAGTCCTGGAGGGCCGTGGTCCAGCACGTTGTGGTGATTTCCCTGCTCAGAAACACCTGGTTCACCTCGCCAGTTAATTGTCAGGTTTAGTGAATGTGTTTGAGGAGGAGAACCATCTAACCGTGCTGGACACCGGCCCTCCAGGACCGGAGTTTGACACCCCTGTCCTAAGTGATCCATTGTTTAGTAGTGGTGGTGTGGAGAGGTCACATTAATTATTAGACACTGGCAACTCTGTGTAATAAAGGGCCTCCATTTCTATATGGTTAAGAATCAGGTTAAGATATTCTTAAATAAATATATTTAAATATGTAAATCTCCTCAAATAAAGCCTGGCAGTCCTGAAGCAAAACAAAAGACACTAGTTACTGTATTCACAAGCTGCCCTGTTTGTGTGATTGACTGAGCTTTACCAATGCCATAACATTCATTACGGTGTGAAGCAGCTGAAAGCCATATGGCTCAGTGAAGAATAATTAACATTTAATATATCAGCACTGCTGACATGCTTAATTGAATTAATCACTTACTCTCATACATTAAACTCGGTGCTGTATTAGTGTAAAGTGTAAGTGTAAAGTATCCATTTGTCATACGTGAACACACCACAGCACACAGTGAGAACAGCAAGAAATTGCTCTCTGCATTTAACCCATTCACCAAGTGAAGCAGCGGGCAGCTAGGAACACAGCCCCCAGGGGGCAGAGTGTGGGAACGGGACTTTGCTCAAGGGTATCTCAGTGGTGCCACTAGCAGTCCTGGGATTCAAACTTACAGCCTTCTGATCGCAGGAGCAACTTGACCAATCAGCATCCTCAGAACTGTTTCTGTTTTGGCGAAAACAGAGATTTGCTTCATCTTTGTTTCTTTCTTCTTTGTCTTTGTCATCTATCGACGTGATTTAATCTTCTGAGTTGGCATGCATATTGTTTTGCATTTGTTCTGCGGGGTTAATGTCCTCTGCATATTCTATTCCCTCTGCACCTTAGTTTTCGTTTCTTCCCCCATTATTTGTAAGCTACACTAAATGCCTTGTGGGGAGACCTTTGGTTTTGAAGCTCCATTGTTCTGCGAGGAAAATGGTTGCCTGTAATCCCACAAGGCGCTCTCATCCCTGGCTAAGAGACAATTTTTGAACACAGCACAAAGTCCTAATGTACCCTTGAGTCAGTAATCATAATTCGTGTTTTCTTAATCCAGCCTTAAGCGTAAACTGCATGCAATACTGATTTTCAAACTCTGCCCTGTTTTTCACATGCATCCAAAAGGACTCTCTAGCACAATACCCTTTTGTATATAACTAAAAATATGGGATCGTCCCATCGGCTCTATACGGGAATGATTTCCCCACAGTGCAGTTTAAGTAGTTCCGACGTGAACGTGATGTAGGTTTATGGCTCGTGATGACAAAGTTTGTGGTGAAGTGCACTCTGGGATCAAGAAGACCCTCCTCAATTAATTGCAAGGTGAAGGCTTGAAGTTGTTGTCTTATGTTGCATAAACCCAATCAATTAGGCAGCATCAAACTGCCAAACGGAGTCAATGACTTCCGCCCCATTTATGTACCTTAGTTTTCAAGGCATCCATCAATGGAGCAACTCCGTTAATGGCTGCTAATGTAATTAGCAGAGTGGGCGTTCTGAACACTTTTTCTAGCTCGTCGGCAGCGAGGTGAGCAGCGGTCTGCCGTTGCGTAACTAAATGTGACACAGCCCGGTGTGTGAGCGCCTTACAACTCTTCCCCCCGCCACCCTCCTTCTCCAGGGTCCTTTATGTGAGTAAGAGATCTTTCAAAGACACGCAGCTGGACTGCAGTACTCATGCTCAATCGCTCACAGAGGGGACTATGTGAACAATGGGCTTGAGGAGTTAATGGGTCTGGCGGGAGCCCGGAGGGGCGTGCGAATGGATCAAAGTTCTTTTGCAAATGAATTATACATTCGCCAGTTATTGAACGCAGCCAGATAGCAAACGTCTGCAGTGACCAGCGCTTGTTTAGTGTGGGGAATATGGACGCCACACTGCTCCTTTGACTCCGACCACAGTTTGTGGTTTGGACCGCTGAGCTGAATCATCATAAACGTCTGCAAACATGTGTGTTAGTCTGTGTGTTAGTCTGTGTCTGTGGTAGGGAATTGAATGATGTAAATTTCAGAAATGTTCATGATGCAAAAGACTGTAAAGCAGTTGGGGTGGTGTCATGGTGTGGAGGGTGTCACAGAGGTGCTATTATAAATATGATGATCTGATGGTGCATTCTATTTCTGTAGTGTTTTCAAGAGTCCAGCAAGAGACAGGAGGACAAGAAAGGCTGGTTTAGAAACACTAATGAGAAGAGCCTTGGTGGTGAATTTTGTATATATAATAACAAATATGCACATTCATGTTACAGCTCTATAGGCTGCAATATGATTTACCCAGTTTTACATGCTAGTCTTCTTTTGTTTTCATTTCACTTGATGAACTGTGCATGAATAGGTTTCAAAGAGAAGCATCTTTTTTTTCAGGTGAAACATTTTTAGAATGGATTGTTTATGTCCAGTATTCAGCCCTGTAGCAGCTCTATATTTCTAATGAACAGAACAGATGCAGCTTAGAATAACCTAGTGCTTCGCATTCATAATGCAGCATGAAGAGCTTTAGTGATTTTGGTAGGGGGGAACATTTAGCTAGTTCTGAAAAATCACTTACAGTGCACTACAACTGCAGGTCCTCAGAGAGTAGCTGTTGGTCAGCATGGAACATCAGCATGGAGGAAAAACTGCCATTTACAAACTGTTCTGCTGCTTCAGAATTGACTTTTGGATGTTTTCTTTGGTCAAAGGTAATGCTGTGCTTCCATGAAACGCTATTTCAGACTTGAATCTGTTATGTGTAACTTAGTTATTCTTCTTTTCATGAAAATGCTTTACGTTTTGGCAATAACTGATTTTCTGAGATGCGACCGCATGGATGAAGTGTAAGGTGAGCTGTCAATATTATACCTTGTTCTCTTACCATTCTGGAAATATGAAGTTTTGCTCCAGCAGTGGCAATACATTTTTATTAACGTGAAAATTATGGATACATTTGAATCAGTTGAATTCAATGCATCCCATTGTTAGTGTACTAAAACTAAAAATCAAATACCTGCCAGTGTGTCTAACGTCAGTTTCCATGTAAGCAGACATACAATTCCAATCACAGTATACAATTCCTGGTACCTGTAGGTTTGAAAAGGGAAAACATCTTGTCTGCTCCAGAAGATTGGTGCATTTATCTACCCCTGTTTCGCCATTAAAAATTTAAATGAGCGCTTTTAACAGAAAGCAGCCATCCACCAGTGCACAATCCCTCTGTAGCAGCTGCAGATCTTGTTTTAGAAACAAGTCCTTCATGAAAATGTGGAGGGCTGTGTACAAGGCTGCTACCTGGGCAGCAGTGAAACACCATTGTTCCAGGAACAATTAGCTTGATTGAAGCAGTAGGAGTTGGTACTGATGTTTGGATGCATGGGGTAATCGTTTGTTGCAGTCTTTCGCTGTTTGCCCTGGTGCATATTCCTTTGAAAATCAGAGAACCAAGCCATGCCACACGTGTTATGTATGGATCTGCTGGCAGGTTCAGCCCTAGACGTAATGTGAGTCTGCCCTTGTGACCTGCAATTTGTTCCAGATACCCAGTATGTTAAGGCTATGTGACATCTAATTAAATTCACAGCAGACGGTCAATTCCTTTCTGCCCCTTATGAAGATCCCAATCTCGAAGCCAGTACATGAGACCAGGTTTGCTGATAGTGCTCCTGCCCTCTTTATCTACCTTCATTTGCAATCATTTTGCTTTCAGTTATTTTAGAAGTAATTAACTTGTTAAATGGTTCACTGTGACCGTTTTATTAAGCAAAGAAATTTTGCTTTGCATATTCACAAATGATTTTGACGATTAATTGGACTCACAAATGCTTTCAAATGCTCATTTTCTAGAAGAGGTAATAAAAGAACATTTTCAGTCTCAGATGCTGTTTACTGTCAAGCAACAGAGAACAGCATAAAGTGTAAAATTACTCATGCAGAAGGACTATGATTAAAGACGGTGTGTACACATATTAAACACATTCTAAGCTGCCACCATGTTCAATAATTTCACCACAAGTTTTGTTAAAGATTTACTGTCAATGACACTTACGACGATGTCTATATTCAAAACCATTCATTAACTCCACAACTTCAGTGTATTTAATTTAATTTGTTTTAACTGCAGTTGCATGGCCATGTCCATTACGTACATACATTTTAAAATTCTGACATAGACTGAGTACTATATTCTCATCAAGTTGAAATGCTTTGGGTATCACCAAGAATCTCTAGTTGCGTATGTAAGTTCCCAGGTTTGTATAGTCCCATATCTCCAGCAGAATGGGGTTCAAGGCTTCACTCTGACAAGCACATTGCACAATATGAATAAGAGAAGCCAAGTGCTGAAGCATGAAAATCGCCTGCCCACTGTTGCATCACTCACTACAGAGTTCCAAATGGCTTCTGGAAGTAACATTAGCACAAGAGTTTCATGAAATGTGTTTCCAGCTATACATACATTAAAGATTACTATGTGTGCTGCCAAGCATAGGAGCGTAAAGCATGTCACCACTGGACTCTGGAGCAGAGAGAACATATTCTTGGGAATGATGACTCTCTCTTGAATATCTAGCAGTCTACTGGATTAATCTAGCATTGGTAAATGCCAGAAGAATGCTAGCTTTAGGAATGTATAGGGCCCACCGAGTTTGGTAGATGAGGCATAGTGGTCGAGGGCTCAGCATTCCAAGACATTTTAGACATTTATATGCTTCCAACTTTGTGGGAAGAATTTGGGGATCATTAATGTGACCCAGTGCACAAAAAGAGATCCATAAAAACAGCCAGTGAAGATGAAAAATGCCCCTTACAATAATATTTCTAGCCTTGCCTGGCTGTGATATGTACTCAGCATGATGATGATGATGAAACTCACTGAATGATAAAACAGTTCCACTGAATTAAACTATACTATCTCTGACACTCTGTAATTACTGTGGATTCATGAGTATGAATTTGTTTTTGTTTTTTTTCTATCCTCCTGAGTCCCGGCCCATTCATTTATGTCCTTTATAAAGGACATTATATTCACCTGTATCTTCCCTAAGTATTTGGAGTTACCCCATCAAGCCCTATAGTACTCTGTAGAGGACATCCTGTGCTTTCCAGTGATGTGTCGTGTGATGGGTCTGCATGCTGGTAACAAGGACTGCAATGGCAAGACACACATGAGGTGCACCAAATGCAAAATGTTCCTCTGCAGAACCAGAAAGAAAACATGCCTCCAGGACTATCTCACCTAAAATATTCAGAGGATGACTTATAACTCACTGTTGAACTAAAATACATGTTTTGTTGTCCTTGCAAGCAACAAGCAACAGAAGAGTGATACAGAATGTTATTGTTTTGATTAAATTGAATGTGTTCTTGGGTTAATATCACTTTTTTTATGCTCTAAATTCAATTCTATTGTCACACGGAAATTGTCCTGTTGTTCTCTACAGTGGACATACTGGGAAATTAAAATAAAAGATATTTTCAAGGAAATTTAAATTGTAAGGTGTTTTTTTAGTCCCAAATAGAAAGAAAATCACACAAAAAAAGAAATTTTCTTTGGTTCTCAGGAGGCTATGGCTGTTTACACTCAAAGTAACACACCTTTTCATGAATGCTGCCGACACTCTCAGTTATTGCTTCTCAGTTACATAGTTTTTGCAAAATATTGTTGTGACATGTAGGAGCACAAAAACAGTTTGCTGGGATGGTAAAAAAATCTTCAGTCTGGGAGAGAGTGCAGTATTTAATTTAGTGGAAAATTGGATAGACACACCCTATTTTTTGTGGGTCTCTACCCTCAGTGTGCAACTGCCACCAGAGCTCATGTGGTGTGTCATCTCTCTCCAGTCAGACTGAATTACAGCTGTGTGATATTATGACACAAATACAGAAATAAAGAGGAGAATAACATAAACCCAAAAAGCAATACAACCAAATATACTGTATATATACATAAAACTATAATAACAGCACTGGCTAAAATGATAAAATGGCAAAATTCCCAATTGTATATTCACAACTTTGCCTTCTTTACCTCTAACACAAGTTATTGTATAAACATTTTGGAGCATTTCTATTGGTCCATTCATCATGCAGTTTTCACTCAGTGTGTAGGGTTTCTGCCGAGTGAAAAAATGAAGACATATGGCTTTCTTTGGATGGCAGTGATGTGTCAAATATACAGGCCTAAAAGCTTACAGTGCAATAGTGTTCTAATGTGATAGTGAATTCAATATAGAACACAAAACAAAAGGCAGGATCATCTATAAAGTGGCTTAGTGACAGTGAGTGTATGTTTGTATCTGTCATTAAAGGGCTTGATGAGAAGTGATTACATAATTAATTAGAGATCAGAGTGGAATAATTTTTATAATAAGTCCAATAATACTAGAGATACTTTTTACAGTAGACTATAAATTATACTTATAATTAGACTGTATGCTTAGATAGTATCATTACAGTATCATTAGACAGTATAATTGGAAGGTATAGTTACATTTAATATCAGTAACATATTGTAATAATTATAATATCTATAACAATAGTTATATAGCAATATGCTTAATATATAACAATGGTTGCACCTAAAAAAAATAAGGATTGTTTAATAATTTAAAATGTACCAACTGAAAGAAAATTTCGGTAATCTAAAACATTACTTTACTAACTACATTTATAGAATAGTCATTGGTAATGTAATAGTATATTCTACCCAACACTGTCACTTGTATTATGAAAATAACTGGCATTATTCCAAATGTATCAGCATGTGATCGCTGGTGCTGACATGCTGCCCATTCATTTTGCTGCAAATTATTCCTTTCAAGTTCTTCTTACTTTGTCTCTCAACTTTCTCTTTTCTTTTTGCTAAACGGTTGTGGCTCAGTGTGATATGAGCTTGCACCTGCCATAGCTCTTATCCAGTGTCATTGATCAATTTAATGAAGAGAATTAACCCTGCAAAGAGTCGTTTTCTTTTAATGGCGTCAAACTACAGCAGCAGAATGCTCATTATGCTACATTTGTACAATCTCCCATGTGCTTGTTTTTCATTAGCCTAAGCAGGCCTAACACATCCTCTATATCTGAAAGTGCCCCCCCCCACATTTGAATAATAATATCAAAGCACACACAAGCTCCTGCAGACATTTTTTGTAAACATCAAAAAATGGGTGGGCCCTTTTTGTTACCCTTATGAATACATCTGCAGTATTTATTTCTAATTAACACAATTTTGCATTCGCCTCAAGCTATTAAAATATAAATAGCCTGCCACTTAATTGATAATATCACAGAGGCTTCATCTTTACTTTTTATGGGATTATCACAAATTGCCATGTTAAGATTACCCCATATAATATGGAACCTAGAGGAAAGATGAACAAACCGCTCCTATAAGGACCAACAGGTTTGCAATGAGGGGAAAAACACTTCTGATAGCAGAAGGCTGAAGGCAGTGCATTAAACCACGAATGATCTGATAATACGTTACATGATGATAATTCACTTCAATTATATTCATTAACCAGTATTATCAATTATATTCATTAAACAATATTATGAATTATATTCATTCATCAATATTATCATTAACATTGCGGTGAAGCAGAAAAACAGTGCGACTATGTGTGGGAGAAGCTTTGGTGCAGTACTTCCACAAACACAGTTGGCCAGAAATCATTTTGAATCATATTGTCTCTCAAGCACTGACAGTGGGCTTGCTGCAAATGTTTGCAGAAGTTGTTGTACCAGGTCAAAATATGAAAACATCCTCTACAGAGAGCACACTTCTGCATATCATAATCCATAATTTGTCTTTTTCTAAATGTAACATATTATAAAAAAGCCTGTGCAAAAGTCACAGAACATTTCACATTTTAAGTTGAATTTATTTTCCAGTATGCTAAAACCAGGTAAATAAAAATGCAGAAACAAAAATGTTTTTTTTCATATTACTGTATATATTTCAAATACTGATAATATGGTATATGAAATCAGGCGGTGCTGCATTTAATACATTTTTCAAGATTTTTATTTTTTTTAATCCAGTGGGAGAAACACAGCTGTCTAAGCATTGGCCCTACTAATCCATCAGATCACAACTTTGTGATGTTGCAGCCATCCGCAGCCCATAGAGAGCACGTTTGGCCCCACCCTCTTCCTATCGCTCAGCGCACAATGCTAGTCAGCATGGGCATATGGGGCCGCGCAGCCATAGGGCAGTCAGAGTCCCCCTGCTGATCCCTGTCCACCACTAAAAGCGCCTACAATGGGCAAATCAGCATCAGAACTGAACCACAGAGCAGTGGAGGAAGGTGTCCTACTCTGCTGAATCACTTTTTTTTTTTACATCATATGAATGGCCAGGTGCGTGTATGTTGCTTACCTGGGGAATAGAAGGCACCAGGATACACTATGGGAAGAGAACATGTTAGTGGAGGCAGTGCGGCATGGCATTTGTATGGATGTTGCTTTGACACGTACCACCTACCTATACGTTGCTACAGACCAAGTACACCCCTTCATGACAACTGTATTCCCTAAAGGGAGTTCTGTCTTTCAGCAGGATATTGCACACTGCTGGCGTGCAAAAATCGTCCAGGAATGGTTGGACGAACATGACAAGGAGTTCAAGATGTTGACTTGGCCTCCAAATTCCCCAGATCTTAATCTAATTGAGGGATGTGTTGGACAAGCTACTCTGTTCCATGGAGGCCTGGCAGAATCTAGTGCCAAAGGCTTGGTGCCAGAAACCAGAACTTTTTAATTGTTTATTATTACATTTAAATAATGAATTATTTTCAATTCTTATGAATTACATTTTGCTTCTTTCTCGAGCAAATTTAAACAATCTAATCTTGTTGGTGCACATTAGAGGCATCTGCACGCTGTTAATAATTTGTTAATTGCTCATTTTAACGAATACACTTTTTTCCTGCAGTACTGACCAAATTAGAAATTGGATTTCATGTGTTCCAGTGTGATATATTCAAAATAATATCAGGCAGAGTACATACCCATTCGTTACATCCTTCAATATGACCCTATCAGGCACTGCAGTCCATTATGTGGTTTAATCACAATCTACGCTAATTACTAAAAGCAATTACTATGCAAGGTGAACTTTAAAGTGTATGGCCTCCCAGACACATTGAAGCCACAAATGATTCCATTTTATTTACATCAGTGTCACTATGTGACTTAAAAGTTCTACAAAAGTGTGATAAAGTCAAAAAAATGATATAAAGAATAAATATCCAGCGGTCTTTGAACGTATACTTGTGTGCATTGCTCTGCAGAGCAATTTGCGGTCAGTGTACCTTTAACCCACAACTTATATTTAAAGCAATAAAAAGCCAATTTGTTGTTGTGCCTTCAATTACAGCAGCCAGGACATAACTCTAATGCACCAGTGTTATTTTTTTAAACGAGCTTCTTATGAAATAGCCTTAGAATTACTACTCATGTGTCGCCATTTAGCGTTTCTCCTCTTTGCCATTTTGAGGACATAAAATAGCAGTTGCAGTTTGTGCACTAATGATGGGTCATGAATGTCACTTGTTCCTCACTCTGCGTTCATTAAAAGTGAACTGAAATTCCTATTCCATCCGCAATCAGCGCATCCGCTCTGAATCCTAATGGCCGCAAAGGCACGTTGTTCTCAAGGCCCGCTATTTCGGTGTCACGAGTTACACATGTTAATCAAATGAAAAGTGTGTGACGCTCAGAAATGTATCTGACCCTCAGCCATTTCTGCATGGCAGGGGCCAGCTCTCATAAAATGCCATCCGCTTGCCCAGGCCGATGAGGAGCTGATGCTGGCTATGACTCACCACTCTCTGAAATACCAGAGGAGCTGTAGGTCAGATGCACAGTTCTCTTGGACTTAAAATTCTTCAGGTCTGTTCTTTTACAAAGCATGAGGTGGTGGCCTAATAGCTACCTAGCCAGAACCTGAGCTGTAACTTTCCACTAGCTCACCCAGGGACACAACCAGCATGCCAGTAGGTGAGATTCTTTTTTTTGTATTTCAAATAAAACAGAGCATTGTTCCAGGAAGGCTGTGTACACCTTTCCAGACACCTACACTGGCCTCTGGCAAAACCAAAATAAGAAAAGAAAATTCCGCAGAAGTTAACCCATGAATAAATTATTCTATTCATACTGCTCTTCTAAGTGTGACAGATGAGCATTTTAGTGTTGGTAATATTTTTACCCTTTGTTCCTGGGAGAGTATAATTCTACATGTGGTCTGATCTCCAGTAGTGATCACAGAGATTCCAGCTTGATTTTCTCAACACCACAATTGGTCACCCTTAACCAAGTTAGATTTTAATTTATTTAGCAGACACTTTTATCCAAAACAATTTCCATTCCCAACTTGGGGTTAAGGGTCTTGCTCAGGAACCCAGTGGTGGTGTGCTGAAGGTAGGATTCAAACCCATGACCTCTTTGTCCAGAGGCAAGTATCCTGCCCACTAGGCCACCACCGCCACAAACAAGGTTTGCTTGTTTGTCTATGGAAAATCAAACTAACATCTATGGCACTTAACAGACTCTCTTATCTAGAACACATCACGTTTCAGAGATAAGTAAGGTAGTGTTAGGAATCTTTCCCAAGGACTCTTGGCTCTTTCTCAAGTGAGAAGTCAAACCCAGGGTCTATTTTGTCTATTTTGTGTCAAAATAACTGTGCCCCACTTGTGGGATTAATAAATGTTTATCTTATCTTAAATATTAAATAAATCATTGAACAATGTAGATGACTTTTAGAAAATACTTGTTTGTGTGCTATTTGTCAGTCCTCCTGTACTTTCTGAAACACGGTGTGTTCAATAGAAATTTGAACATACCAATCTGTTTTTTTAGACTGTGGTTTATACCGCATAGTGATTAACACGTCTGCAATCCACCCAGAACATCAGTTGCACCAACAAGTATCCCTGGGAAAGACTCCCAATGCCACATTAGTTACCTCTGTAACACATTTAGACTTTAAATTGCTCTGGATAAGAGGGCCTATTCAATGCCATTAATATAATGTGGGCTAAGTTTCCCCCTTTAAAAATGGCAGCATTTTACTGGCAGCTTAACTTTGGATAAATGGACTAATCAGTTAAATGAACAATAGTAAGGATAATTACAAAAGCAGCTGTTCGGAAAATTCCAAAGTCTTAATGCATCATATTGATCTTCTCAACATTTTTACAGCATATGTGTCAAAATAACTGAGGGAGCCCCAAGATGATGAAGACCATCATTAATATTTGTCCCCTCAGAAAATATGAAGGCAATGTAGGGAACCAACTACTGAATTTATTGAACATATCAGTATTCAGTGTGGCTGGTGTCTTGCCAAGGGGTCCTTAGACTTTCTTAGACAACAGTAATTTTGCCCAGAAAAATATTAGTCTCCATAATTGACTTAGATTCAATGTAATGCATTTTTACAATGACCAAATCTTTAGAATATTTTGCAAGCTGGATGAAGCAATTAATAAAAAAGAACAGTTCCTTCAAAATTATCAGCATGATGCTTCACTAATGTATGATGGTAATTTTCAACAGATGATTCATTGACATTTCCAAGCACTTTATAGAGACATTTGTTGATATGCATAATCCTGTGAGTAGGTCTACTTTAAAAGCTTTCAGACGTGGGTAGTAAAGGTTTTCACAAGACCCTTCTCAAATAACTCTCATTTTCCAGCTAATGTCATCTCTTGCACATTACAATATGAGTCATGCTTCAGCGTTCTAATTTACGGTGGCAGTGGCTAATCTTTCGAGATTCGAGACATAAAACACCAGCTTTGCTCAAAAGTGTTGGATGGAATTTTGAGTTGCTGACTCACACTGGGTGTCCAAATCCAGAAATATTTCTCCACGCTCCATCTGAGATTTTATACAAAACAATAAACATTAGGTTGGAAATGTTTCTACTCTTCTATTAATTGAACAGGGAAAAATTGTGCTTCATTTCTATAGGAATCATTGCAAGATTTTGGAAGTGGAAAATAAGGTGTTGTCCACTGGCCAGTGAAAACTGTTTGATCATGCATTTTGCCGTCTTTTCCACTGCCAATTCAGTCGTAACCATACTACCCATGCCAAATAAGTACACGGAATATTGAATCAGGACTTACAAATAATGCAGAGCGTTGACTGAGCAGTTGCAACTGTCTGTGTTGCAAAATGTCATGCAGTAAAAAAACAGTAAAGGCCAAATTTATTCAAAGCTTCCCCACTGTTGTTACTGTTGTTAAAGGCACATATCATGAAAAAACAAATCTAACTTAATCCTCAATCCTATTTATGTTATATAAATACTACATGAAACTTCAAAAAGTAAAAGTTTTAAAAGCTACCATTTCCATTCCGTCTCTTTATGGAAACTAAGTTATAAAAACAGACTGTTTAGATAATTTTTCTTAAAGTTCTGATGTCACAAAAACCCATGCATTTACATACAGTCCAGCCACCTTTTCAGACAGTTCGGCTGAATGATGGACAATGCCAGTCAGTACAGCCTATTCACATATTTCAGTCTTAAAGCCTCAGTTCATTTATGTTTTTGGTACCTCAATACATAAACCACATAAACCACCCAAACTTCTGGATCTACTCGAATAAAATAAAATGTAACAAAGGGCCTGTAACACTAGTGTTACATAAAACCTTATGCTGACTTTAGAAAGTCCTGGGGAAAAAAATCTGCATTCCCCAATCAAGTATACATCTTTATAAAAATATAAAGGCTGAAATGTAAAAACTGATCCATCACACACTATAGTTTAGTTGCAAAGGTAGTCACATATTACATGGAAATGAAATGACAATTATATTTTATGTATTACTTTGAATTATTTAAAGGTTTTTTTTTTTTTTCCCAAATCCAATTTTCGTTCCAAAGCTAGTCACTGCTACTTACCATCTTGGTCTCCCCTGATACACAATAGCTACCCAAGTATGCTTGTCCCTCTTCTACCTGCAACCAGTTTTCAAGACAATGATTAGCTGAACAAACTGACTGCAAACTTGACAGCCCATTTCCAGGTGCTGTGGTATCAGGCACCAAGATGTTAGCAGCAGATCATTCAAGTCCTGTAAGCTGCCAGGTGAGACCTCCGTGGATCAGGCTAGTTTATCCAACCATTCTCACAGATGCTAATCGAATTGAGATATGAGGATTTGCCGCACTCTTTGACATGTTCCTCAAAACATTCCTGAACAGGTTTTGCAGTGCAACAACGTGCATTATCCCACTTCCATACAGTTGCACAACATTGCCCAGAGAATCACACTGCCTCCACCAGCTTACTTTCGTTCCAGAGCAGCTCACCTGCCCATTGTTGGTGCTTTTAGAATTAGACAGGGGGGCAGCATGGGGACTTTAAGTGGTCTGTGGGTATGCAGCTCTCATACGCAGCAAGCTGCGATGAACTGTGTGTCCTGACACCTTTCTGTCATCACCAGCATTACCTTTCTCAACAATTTCTGCTGCTGTAGCTCTTTCATAGAATTAAACCAGACAGACTAGTCTTTGCTCCTCACTGAGTCACAACTTGCCTCTTGTCAAAAGTCACTGAGGTCCCCACACTCGGCCCATTTCTCTCACTCCCAACACATTCCAACTTCAAGAACTGACTGTTCGCTTGCTGGCTAATATATCTCACCCCTTGTTAGGTGCCACTGTAACAAGATAATAAATATTATACACCTTTCAGTGGTGTTAATGTTGTGGCTGAGCCGTTTATCTATGCTCTCGCAAATACCCATGATACGTTAGCACGGTCTCTGAACTGAAAGGGAGAAAGATACTTTCCACCAAAAAAACAATTGTGATGGGAACTAAACTCGAGTCCCAGCTATAGGACACCTGGCTGGCTGTGCTATCTGAGAACCCTAGGTTGTTCTCTTCTTAACTCAGTTTAATCTAATTGGTTTTGAGTCGATTCTGATTTTGTTATCATGCTTATGTTTCATGGGGAAGTTAATATTTTTGTAAATGGAATAATTGGATTACCATTTAGTTACACATTTTTTGGCATGACACCATTGGAGAACCACCTTTTGTTCCCTTAAAATCAGTTTATGCTTCTTTAAGAATTTTTTAAAAATGTTATGTGTGAGTACAAAGCCCCTTCTATTCTAGATGCTTTTGTAGAAGTGTACAGAAAGCAAGAATTGATGGTTTTAAGGTATGTGCCAATATTCTGCAACAAAACACACTATCCAAGGCAAAGTAATTTGGTGATTAATGGCTTTGGGCGATATTTGTTTGGGATGGTAGGGTGGTGGAGTCTCTTTCTCTTTCTTAATGACTTTCATTTCCTCTACTCTACTTCACAAATCAATCATTTGAGTTTCAACAAAGTTAGGTCCCTAAGAGATCTTCACTGCCACCATGAAAGCTCAGACAAAAAATAGGCTGCTTGGTTTGTGGTGCATTTGAGACTTGAATTATGCAATAACTCCTGATGGGGACAAGAGAAGCATATATCTAAGGAGTCTAAGGAGTCAATGACCTTGTTTTGAAATGAGATATAAAATGAACATAGACACAGAGGAACAGAGATGGACTCTGTGATTATATTTTCATTACACTGTCTAGCTGATATTTAAATTGTTTGTCATGCAGCAGCTACTTTTATCCAACTGTTAAAAATAAAGCTGCCTAAAGGGTATATAAAGTGATACCATGGAACAGGCATGCATACTTTTGTCCTGGAGGGTCAGTGTCCAGCACAGTTTGGTAGTGCCCTGGAGCAAGCTGTTGAACACATACATTTAAAGGTTCTGTTGTTCATTCTAAAACCATATTTCCAGACCAAGATTTAGGTATCTAAAAACTCCTTCTAACTAATTAATTCAGCATCTTTAATGTGCCCTTGCGCTGCTCATGCATGCATTCAATTTGCTTACACACACAGCTTGTACAGTCTCCATAGAAAAGCATTGCCTGTACAAATTGGATGTTCTGGAGCACCTCATGTGAGCCTAAGGTCACCAATGCAAAGCATGAGCCAGAGAAGAATGAAGCCCTCCAGCATTAATACTGTAAAAGGGTTGAACTGTGTTCTCTAGATTGATTGAGCTCCACCCATTACCTTCGCGATGAGCTGAGGTGGCTAATCCGTCAATATCATTTTCTAACATGAAATCCATCACAGCAATGTTGCATCAACTAGCATTCCCAGAAAAGCAGAGGATGTTAATGCAACAAAGCTGGAACCAACTTCCTAATAGCACTCGTGAATTTTTTACATATTCAGTAAACAACGTTCCAAGAGCACGTGCATATAGTGAAAAAACGCATTGTTCTGTTGTGGTAAAAAACCTTAAATGCCTATTTTCGTAGTGTAAGCCCTAAATATGTCCCCAAGTATGCTCCCAAAACGTAAACCCATATCCGTACTGTACAGTTTACACTGAACTCCCGCAGTGCTAGAATGTAAATACTGATATTGCCGCTGTATAGACCATACTGTAATTAATGCACGTGTTTTTTTTTTTTATGCGCTGTCAATTTCTTTGGCATAAGCAGGTAAGTACAGTAATAAATTCATTTAATTTACAGTAATAAAAAAACAGGGTTAAGAACAAAGAACAAAACAAAAAACACGAGAACACTCAAGATGCTCTAAGGGGGAAATTCTGGGCAGCAGCCAATCAGCACCAAGAAAAAATAAGTAACGTGCACGGATTGGCTACTTTCAAACCTCCCGCCTCTGAGTACAGCGAGGGATGCGTCACACGGCAGCAGCCAATCAGCACCATGGAAAAATAAATAACGTACTCTGACTGGTTATTTTCTAACCTCCCGCCTCTGAGTACAGCGGTATTTCACCAGGCCCAAGACGCGCTTTCTTTGAGTGTCTCCGAAATCGCGCATTTACGTGAGTGCACTGGAATGCAGTGCATAGTGCGCACTGAGCACTTCCTTTTGTAGTGCACGCTGCCCTGGGTTAGTGTTGTCCGAAATGGAACACTACATTTTCGCACTTAGCGGAAGTGACAGACTAACATTTGCTCGTGATTCTCCAGCCCGCCAAAATATCTGCAGGTTACACCGCAGTATACATCAGTACAATCATTTTATTAACGTTACTTACGTTTATACGAACCAATTGCTTCCGCTTGAGCTTGCATTACACTGTTGGCTGCCATTATGTAACTCTGAAAACTTGTTGAAGGTTTTCCCCTTACGCTACGTGGTCAAAATGGTGCCTGTTTAGTGCGAGTAGTGTCCGTCGTTCCGCACTGCGTTTTTTGGCCATTATTAGTGCACCATCCGGGTACTTTCAGTGCACTGACTTTTAGCTTGGTTGTCAGTGTGAACGCACTATGCACTAAAATCGCGCACTAAAAGTGTCCAAGTCCGCGATTTTGGACACACCCCTAGTGTTTCTCTCCACAGTACCAAATATTTATAGTTATTTTATAAATGGAAATGTAGCCGAATTTACGTTAATATTTATGTTACAAAATTATTTAAGTATATTTTTGTCAAATTTAGCACAAATATACGAACATTTATATATTGCCAAACAAAAATGCGGTGACGTCTGGGCCTCGTCCGCCACGGCCCCTCGTCCTCGCGCAGGGGATGAGGCCCGGACGTCATTAAAGCAAAAAAAATGTGCAGGATATCTGTCTTTTCCGCGCATGTGCGGGGGGTTCCCGCGAAAAATTGGTTCTCAGAAAAAATCCGTATGAGACTGAAATCACGACTGCTGATCCGCGTATAAGTGAGGGGGTTACTGTATATCTGCAGGGCAACTGGTTCAAACAGAGCCATTGCATTCAGGTGTGTCTCTTAATCTAAATCTCAAAAGGCTTGTCTAGTCTAGTTTAAACAGCTCCAAAGAAGTCCAGACTGTGTCTGTGGCCCTGAGCATAGAGCTGAAACAGAGCTGTCAAACACTAAGAGCTTGAAGAGTAAATGGAGGTAGAGACTCAGCGGAAGGCCCTGAAATAAAGGCACTGACAGATGGTGGTGTGCAGCAGGCCAGATTTGTACACGGAAACTCTTAAGACTGAACCATACAAATGATGCCACAGGGCCATAGTCACAACGGGAATCATCAGGGATCAGGGACAGCAGCTGCAATAAGGCAGGAAATAAATTGATGTGCACATGTGCCCCAGGAGCAAACAGGAACGTCCATATATCAAGACGTCCACGCAATGCAGTGTCACGCGATGCTTCCCACAGTAGAGGGTGGGAGTTTTTTTCTTCCAAATGGCAGTGGGAGAAACACTGTCGTGATAAGTCACCGTTCCATTACTGCGGCAGGAGTCCAGAAAGGCTCAATGTTTCATCCCTGAGATGGCAATGCCACAGGGCTGCTTAGCCTTTATGACCACCCAGCTAGCTCTGATGCTAAACAATCAAGGGTATGACATTGTATACGTTCTAGCGATGCTTTGATGTCTTATGGGTGGAGATGATTACGTTTCTTCCTACTAGCAATCTGACGATGTATCTCATATGAATGACGCAGGCTGCACGTGTCAGTTTTGCAATCACATAATTCAGAATTCTGAACGTCAATAGTCTAATTGCTGTACTCAGCTAAATGAAGTCTGAGAACATGCTGCTTGCAAGCTCCAAAGTGGTACGTGAGCAGCAGGGTAAATAGCCTGCCTAAGTGAATCCTTCCAAGCTGTATTTCTCGGCAGTTACCCCAAATGGTCCCATTCTTCCTGGCACACAACCTGCTCCCTTTGAGACAACTGTGACATACACTTTAGCATATTCTAGCAAAGCACAATCCACATGTGAGCCATAATTGGTGGATGGGTGTAGGGTTTTTCATGCATATAACGTTCTTTAAATGTCAGATATTTCCAGAAAGCACAAATTATCTCAAAACCAGGCCAATTCTGCTTCGTTTTTGCTTTCTATAAAGTGTCATTGTGGCCAACTATTCGTTAACCCCATGAAGCTCAGTCAGCATGGTCTCATATACTTAATGATAACGAGCCCTTGCTAATTCATTATTAGTACATTTGTTGATAACTGAACAATATAGACAGCCTTAATAGTTTAAGCCTAGATTTTGTCTAGATTTAGATCCTGTCTGTGAATACTAAGCTAATCAGTAAATAAAATCTAAATATTCGTAGCAGATAGTGTGTATGAATAGAAAATGAGGGCGTATTAAATCCTAGGATGCATGCATAGCTTTTCTTACAGTTTTTGGTAACCCTGGTACATAACATCAACAAAACCATGCTATCACCATGTCATGGCAGATGTCATATAATGTCACGAGTTGTCCATTATTGTAAGATGTCATTACTGATACTAAAAGTGTAAGACTAAAAGTGTAAGAAATAAGAATATTGCTATACGTCATTATTGATCATCCAGGATTCAATTGCTGACTTTGATGGCATAAGACTTGAGCTGTGGCAAAGTTTAATAAAGATGTGAGCTCTGGTATTTCAACCTTTTGACTTCACAAGGGTTTAGAGCCAAATGTCCACAGGGTTTTATTTGTTTGTTCTTCTGAGCTAGAAAGACAATTGATGCCACTAATTCAAGGAAAGGGTTCACAGCCCCAGTTAATGCGGCAGATTTACATCTTAAAAGGAATTAAACTGTTATTGTGTTGTCTGTCCCATGTCACTGGTACTAAGCCGTGTCTGTTATACAATTTTACTGGCTGTGATCACAGTATCATTAGTCTGAGTTAGGAGCCAGAGGACAAAACTCAGCAGGATTGAGTCTGATCTCCATTAACATACCCTCAAGCTTTTTCTTGCTCCATTTATGTGTTAGATGATTTTGAATTCTTCGAAGTCTCATACATTTCACAACATATTGATTTATTTCCTTTATTCGTTGTACTTTTTTAACTTCTTTTCTACACACCGACTACACTTTCAGGAATGACCATGGCCATTACTTCAACCCCAGACAGAAGGGTAAAAGGAGAAATCCATTAGATTCTGTTGAAATATTAAATAAATACTTCTATATGTTTTTTTTTCCACCACATCCTTCCTTTTTTGTCTTGTGAAAAACTGATTAAAGATTTAGTTTTGGTATGGTGAGGGCAGAGCTTGATGGGTCTATGTAGCTTAGTTCAGTCGCCCTCTTTCTGTCCCTTTTCTGTTTTTGCTTTTGGTTGCCTTTAGGGTTTGTCCCTTTGCGATTGCAAATCGATGGTTTTGGGATCACGATCCCATGAATTTGATTTTAGTGAAGAAATTATTAATTTAGTTCAGTATGCAACCCCCCTAACATATGGTCTGGCGTGCATATTTATATATGATTAGCACTTTAGGTTTGTAGGAGCGGCGTCTGTTTGGCTCATGAATTTTGCAGAACGAAGCTGATCCATACACACATGCACAGCGACTGTACGTGATAATATGTGGAGGTGAGTCATCATGCCTCAGGGGCTTAGCTGTGAATGGTCTTAGGCTAAGAGTGATGGTGATTGAGACAGGGTCGTTAAGGGTGCTATAGTTAATAGTCTAATTAACTTTATGGCTCTTGGCGATATTTTTACACATCTTCATGGGTTAAGAGACGCAATCCATTTTGCATCACGTGGTCCCATTGTTACACTAATAAGCAACAAACAGGGTCTGAGTGAGCTCTTGACACTGGCTCTTGTATGATTTGTGTCGTCAGTTGGGTGATAAACGGCCAGATCCTCACATCTTGGAGAATGCTGACATCAAAAGAAACCTTTATTATTGGACCCTTGAGTTCCCCTGGAGCACACTTTGGGTTTGAGTGTGCTGTTGAGTGCTTCCACAGCATGACCAACTCTCTCTGTTTCTCTCAGTTCCTCAACCTCAAACAGTCCTTGCAGAATGGCAGTGAACTACACAAAAAGATGTGAGATCATATTGAGAAAATGTCATGCTGGGAACAATTATTAATGAAGTCTGGGAAGTAAGAGAAGTAGCTGGAATCAATTTTGCTGCAAATGTGTAATGCAAAAATGTTCCCATTATAGTGAACTCATGGTCTTGCCTTGCATAACTTTAAGAGACACTATATAATTGCACTGAATTTCAAATGCAGACATTGACTTCCACAAGCTATGCCATTCCAAGGGTATCATACACTGATAAGCCACAACATTAACACCACAGACAAGTTAGTTACTTCAATTATCTCATTATATTGGCATCTATCAAGGGACGGGACATTCTCTATCCTTCTGCTGCTATATTCGCACAATTACATTTATTGCCGCCTTCCTCTATTCTGCAATTTTGCACATGTAATTCGTTGTTCTACATTTTTGCACACATAGAATACAGTATCTGTCATAACAGTGTATTAATTCAAAGTAGTACAGTAGCTATTGTCATCTGCACTGATCATTGTCTTGTCTGGTTGTTGTTTTGCTCTTGTGTTTTTCTAGCACTCTCTTTTGCCCTGTCTGCACTTGTGGTTGTGTCATGGGTGTCGGAACCATTATAGCAGGGGGAGACATGTCCCCCTCACTTTTCAAAATCATTCGTTCTGTCTCCCGCACTTTTTGTGTGCACAACTGCCCTCCTTCCCCCTCCGGACAATGACAGAGACTTTGCACGCACGCAAAATCCTTCCTCTGTGTTTAACCCATTTACCAAGTCAAGCAGCAAACAGCCAGGAACACAGCACCCGGGGAGCAGCGAGTGGTGATGGTACCTTGCTCAAGGGTACCTCAGAGGTGTCACTAGCAGTCTTGAGATTCACAGGGCGAACACCTTAACCAACAGGCCACCATCTGCAGGTTTCAGACGGACAGATTCACACCCCTCACCCACCCCAGCCCCGAGACAATGACCCCCATCATACCTCTCATCCCTCCACTCTCCTCCCTCACACACCCCAGAGTCACTGATCTCCATCACACCTCTCACCCCCCTTCCCTCTCCCCTGTGTGTATGTGGTTAAAATGACAATAAACCTACTCAACGTGACTTGATATATTAGATAGCAAGTGAACAGTCAGTTCTTAAGATTGATGAAATGCAAGTAGGAAAAATGGGCAAGCAGGAGGATCTTGGCTTGTGACCTTGAATATTTTTCCAATTATGATGGCTAGATGACCGGGTCAGAGCATCTTGAAAACAGCAGGTCTTGTGGAGTGTTCATGCAGGTGACATGGTCATGGGTGCCCAGTGCTCACTAATGCAAAAGCTAGCCAGTCAGTTCTAATCCAAAGAAGAGGTACTGTAGCACAAATGACTGAAAAAGTTCATGCTGGCCATGATAGAAAGGTGTCAGAACACATAGCTTGCTGTGTATGGGGCTGTGGAGCTGCAGACCAGTCAGAGTGCCCCTGCTGACCACATCCACTGACAAAAGCACCTGCAGTGGGCATGTGAGCATCAGAACCGGACCACAGAGAAAAATGTGCTGGACATTCAAGCCTGAACCATGGAGGCCCGACCTCTTACAGGAATGAAAGGATCTGCTGTTAAGCTCTTGGTGCCCAATACCACAGCATACCTTCAAAGCTCTTGTGGAGTTCAGAGAAGTTTGGCGGCACAAAGCTACAGCATATTAGACAGGTGGTTTTAATGCCATGGCTAATTAATGGATGCAAACATAATATTTACCCAGCATAATTTATAAGCGACCGTGCCTAGATGAATACTGTGCAGAGTGTGTTTTTCTCATAAAACCCCATCATTAGAGATTCACACCGTGTGATATGTAGCCTTGAGGAAGAGGTGACCCTGCTGCCAGAGTTAGAGATGAGGAAGATAGCGCAAGGGGAGCAGGCAAGTGCGGATTAGAGCGAGTAAACAGCTAAGCCATAGCGTAGCCTGGACGAGGGAAAAGCAGAAGGGAGTGTGTGGCGGCGGTGCACTGTGAGTGGCTGCTCTTTGCCTCTGGTGAGAGATGTAGTGCTCTGGCACTGAGTAGGTGGACTCTCATCCTGAGCTTCTTCTCTGAGCACTGTATCTGCGTTTTCATCTATCCTGCAATGAGTTACAAAGGGTTTCCATGGGAACTAAATGGAAATCATTCAAAAAAAGACAAAAAAAAGAAAAACAGAAGTATTATGTAGTTATAGCTTTGGATGGTGCATATTACGATGAGAACCAGAGGGCTTGTTACCAGATGGACATGACAAAGATTGATCATGAGTCATTAGCACTAGAATGGCATCTTCATACACTGATAAGCCATAACACTAAAACGGCTGAGAGGTGAAATGAATAATATTCATTATCTTGTTACAATGGCACCTGTCAAGGTGTGAAATGTATTAGGGAGCAAGTGACCAGGCATAAGGATTGCAGTGACTTTCACAATGTGATGGCTAGAATATCATATTATGGAGTAACATGTCTCTGCTGCCAACATAGTTTCAGAAACCACAGGGCTTGTAGAGTCCATACCTCAATGGGTCAGACCTGTTTTGGCAGCATGAGGAGGGTCTATACTGTATTGAGTTGGTGGTTTTATTGTCATGACTGATCAATGTTCAGTCTGTCTCAGTATATCCCACGGTGAACTGCCGGGAATTCTTTTTCAAGTAAAACCTAACTTTAAGGATTTTTGGAAGGGCTAACATCTAATTTCATGACTCTCATAAGCAAACTAACATGATAACGGATAACAAATTGCGCACTGAATCAGTTATAGTCACAGAATTTAATGAGTAGTATTTTAAAGGCACTATGGTCTCAAGACAGACCTTATCTTAGCTGATCCATTTCTGGTTCTTGAATCAAAGGTGCCAACCAGTGTTTTTAGAGTGTTCGTTTTAGAGAGTTCTTGCACACCTGATTCCACTCATCGGTGTATTGCCAGGTTTAGTAGAGCTGTTCAAGCAGGGAAATCACCAAACTGTGTTGCCCATTTAAATTTCAGGACCAAAATTAAATACACTTCCCATAGAAGGACCTCTTTTGGCTACCTGAAGAACCTTTCAGTGAATGGTGCTTTATGTAACCATTTTTATGACTGTGATGTATGAGTATGAAGAACCTTTTTTAAGCCTGAAAGCCAGGGCTCACTGAGGGACCATTATTGTCAGGCGTCTATTGCAAAGAATACTTCTTACCAAGCCGATAAAATACCATGAGAGTGTGCAACTTCCTGCTGAAATGCCTGTAAGCTAAACTACTTTTTATGTATGAAAGAGCTGGGTTGAGAAGGAAAGCAGCAGGTCTGCTGCGCGGATGATTAGAAGCAGCGGCATGGAACGATGGCGGTTAACCACCAAGCTGATGTGTCCTCAAGGATGGTAGTGACGCAAGCCTTGTTTGCCTTGTTTAAATGCCCCTCCACTGTAAATGGCGTAATCCCATAGTTTTATCTAGAGCAGGCTTTTCTTGTGATGGGTTGTTATATGCCACTGCAGTGCAGCTCGCCCTTGCCAACTGCCTCTACTGCATTTGCATCAACTTGAGCCTGCAATCGACTGGAGCATAATGACACTGCATGACAAAAATGGCTTGCCTCTTACTGAGCTGACTGTTCCTTTCTGGCTAGCTCGAGAATGCTCTAAGGGAACATCTTGTTCATTCTTTATTCTGTTTTGTCTGTCTGTCTTATTCTGGCATCTTCATAGTATTAATTTCATGCATCAGGTTTCCTTGTACCTGTTGGTCATCAGACACTACTGGAATTTGGATTGAAATAATAATGTTGATGTCTTTTTTAGTTATTTATCATATTTATTTTGGATAGAATCAAAGTTACACTTCAGTCAGAATATAATTTGATTTACAGTTGTCCTCCAAGCATTCTTGATGACAGCATACAATACCTGTTTCAAAACATTCTCTCAGCCAAGACATGCAAAAAATGTCCTTTTATGCTTTCATTCTTCCTTGGACTCCTTCAGCATATTAAGCCGAAAATCGGGAGTCATGTTACTATTTTTAGCCTAGTCTCTGACCTCTTAGGCCATGTGCCGCCCAGCATGGAGAAAGTGACGGGGCTGATAACTTTCTCTCTTGAGACCCTGTTTTCCTGATAGACCAGGAGCAGATATTAAGGCAAGCCCAGGTCCATTCTTCAGAATGCAGCAGAAAGCAATCTGGGCAGGTATGAGGGCCAAAGGCTCCATGGAAACTTTGGTGTGTACCTCATTAATGAATTTTTCTGCTGTGGGTATCACCTAGGGCCTTGGTGGGTGCATGCCCTCCTTAAAGCAATTACCATGTTTGGCCCCTGCTCTATTCCTAAGTGGTGGATCTTCAGGCAAACCATACAAACAAAGTTTCAGAGTCTGAAATCCCCTTAAGTACTGCCTTCTACTGCCATTCCATTTTTGCAGAGAATAACTACATTATGTGGATAGACGACATTGGTTTAGATTGTAGAGCAAGCTTGCTGGCACAAGGGGGCCAGTCTCCACTTTGCTGAGTACCATTCATCTTGACAACCAGCTACATCGTTGTGTGCTCTCAAGAAGCTCTGACAAGGTTAATAAAAGCAGGACTAGCCATTATGAACTGTTCATAGAACATAAACAGTCTTAAATACCAAGCCATAGAACAATTTAGTAAGTACATTTAATTAAAAAGGAACTACAACATTTGGAACAAATCTGTCTCCAACACAATGGGTAAAAATCTGAATTCACTGTGTGCTTAACTCTTCTGTGCATTCTATTTTAGCTATTCTATTACATTCTATTCAACTGAGCACTTCACTCTTTCAGCAAGTGCATCATTAATCTGTCTTAACAATGAGGCATGGCAGAATTTCCCCAGAAGCGACATACCTGACAACAGCCTGATATTTGTTACATGTATAATGCGTGTATGTGTATGGCCTTGATTTTCAGTATACAAAGACTTGAGTGTTCGCGCTGACAGTGAATGCAGAACAGCAGGAATAAACATTTTTTTTTCTGTGATATAGTTTGCTTGAGCATGTCTCTGCATTTTTCTTATCTTGGCACTGAATCTGTAGAAAACGGAATCTCCTCCAGACTCCCTCATTCAGTTACCTCCACATCTCCTGCTGCTCGTCCATTCGTAACTTAAAATTACAGAGGTCCATTCGTAACTTAAAATTACAGAGGTCCATTCGTAACTTAAAATTGCTCTAGCCCTTCTCTAGACCTGCTTATCTATTACAGATCCAAGTTTCATTTACTTGAAGTGTGACTTAGAGCATTTTATAGTCACTAGTTTGGAGAAGCAGTTTATTAATGACTTCTCTGCCAAAACTCTGGTTGCTGGTATGCATGTTTGGGGACCTTTGCAGAATTCATAATGGCCATCTGTCAGAACTTGTCAAACAACTGCAATCCACTTGATCTCTTTTTGCTTTGCCAACATTGTTTAGCAACAAGCACTAAAAACTAAATTCTTAGCTTGGCTGAAATCTAAACTAGAGCCGAGGGACATGAGGCAGAGCAAAGCAGCCTTGTTTGATCAGAGCATTCTGGTCCCCCCCCTAGAGGTTAAAGCTGTTGAGTCAGGAGCCAGTAATGAAGTCTTACCTGGACTGGTGCTTGCTTCAGTATCCATCAGCTGATAAGAGCCCACAGGATCATAGCCTCCTATTCAGGCAGCCGGTGAGTGGGTTTAGTTGCTAGGCAGGTGGGTGGGTGGGTGGCTTGTATTTGGGGTTGGATCACAGACAGCTCCTAACCGACAGCCCACCACGGGTTTCCAGAGCGCTCCCGTTCACCCAGGTCATTCCAGCCAGCCCCTAGTGGACACACCAACTCACAGGCTGCAGGAAGCGGCAGGATCGGATCCTTCTACATCTCTGCTGGGAGCCAGCTGATAAGGTGCTGATGCTCAGCCACTGCCTGCAACTTTCCCCCCTCTTTTTTTCTCCTTGCCGTGCTTGCATGCGTTTCCCTCCTTCCTCCTTCCAGTGAGATCCAGCAAGTGCAGCTGCAGCACAGAGATGAGAGAGAGAGGGAGACAGAGCGAGGGAGCGGGGGGAGGGGGGAGAAGAGCGGGAGGGAGGGATGGATGGAGAGCAGGAGGGAGCGAGGGATTCATGGAGAGAGGGAGGGACAGAAGGAGGGAGGGAGTATGAGAGAGAGGGACGCTTCATCCATCGGTATCAATCAGGGAAGAAGTGAAGGGGAGGGTCTGTGGAGAGACAGTGTGCCAGTCGTGTTCACATGAAGCAAATGACAGCTGTGTGCATGCGTGCGCCCGTGTCCGGGTGTAAATCATGTGTTTCTGTGTCCATAGATATAGTTTCGTTGGAATGTAGATAATATCGCTTTGATATCCCCATAGGCACGTGGTCCCCATCTGTCCTCCTGTGCTGCCATCCATACAAGCAGAAGCAGTGACAATTCCTCTGTGTATGTGACAACCAATCACAAACACGAGGAATGCACCGAAGCGGGCAACATATTTGCATCTTCAATGTACCTTGCAAACATTTTCATTAAATGCAAGACAGAGGAGAAATGCCCTGCAGGCTCTACCTTTAAATTCCCCCAACAGAAGGTTCATTTTGCAACACTGTGTATGGTCAGTAAAATTACCAAGAAACAACTGCTCCATTAAACACGCTAAGAGTGAGGGGTACTTCCATTATCTTCCTATGGAGTAATGATTTCGCTCCAGGTATAGGATAATAATGATCAAACTCTGTGAGGCGACATGGTGTCATCTATTTGCCCGAGACCTATACTGAATAATAGAGAAGGTGGAGAGACTGGCAAAGAGTTGTGGAGCGACGGAATGTTTGAGTAAGAGAGAGCAAGAGAGCGACAGTGAGTGAAAGAGATGGTGACCAAGTCAGATCCTGGCATACAGCTTATGTTGCCCAGGCTGATGAAGGACTGGGGACGTTTAGAGAGAGTAATGGTCTGCATACTAAACAGTTCCCTCAAGTCTACCAGTGAATGAAACTACTCTCCTGTCAGTCCAATGCTTCGCCTTCTCAGGTTGGGCGAATTGTTGCCAGGGTGACTCTTCCTGGAGAGCTTTGTTTACAGATAGCCTCATATGCCGGCTGGAGGAGTGAATGTGATATGAGTTTGTTTTTTGAAATGCTGAAAACCTGAAAAGCGTGAGGTGACATCTCAGCCTTTTGGCTCTGGCGTTAGCCTGCCTCAGCAGCTAAAACGTGTGTCAGACCTGACGCCTTTCTTTATTTTGACAGCTTTCAGAGCATGCACCATAATGTATTACCTCCCACAAATAAAAGGCAAAGGTACTGTAAGCTTGCGGTAGAATGCGAGATTGCAATCCATTATTAGTTGGTCTAATCAAAATTCAGTATCGTCTTCGTCGCACTGTATTATGGCATAATGGAAGCTTATTTTTGTAGCTTATTGTTTATAGTTTCAAAATAAGACATTTATTTTGGCTTAAGGCAAATTTGGAGTCTAGATCTTTTTTTTTTAATGTGAAAAGAAGTACCTTGGCTAGTTAGCCCAGATAAAATAGCAACGGGAAATGGGGGAAGGTGAACACAGCCAATAAAAGCACTTTTGAGTAATTAGGTAGAAAAGAGGGAGTTAGACGCGAGTGTGGTGTCTGCCAATGTTTAATGGATGTTAATTCTTTCACAAGCCCCCAGAAGCCAGGCATGGTATCGATCTAGACAGGTATGTGTTCAGCTTGATGAATCAGAGGCACACAAATTAAATGTTAAAAAATGGTCTTGCCGGCAGCCACTGGGAAATTGGGGTGGACATGCAGTTACTTTGATCAAATGATCAAATGTGCCAGCTTTACTCTATGATGTTATCGAAGGATTGTAATGACTAGTTTGGAAGAAGATCTCACAGGTTGTTGTGTTCACTCGGCTCATGGTGGCTGGTAGTTTGTCTTGATGTCAGATGGCCACTGCTATGAGTCTTATCATTTCCAGTGGAAAAATAATTTCCCTAACTGTATTAATTTATTCATTATCCAGCCTATCCCAGTCCTATCTCACAAATGTGAAGCAAGCAAGACCTGCCTAAAAAACTCTATATGTGAAATATGAAACAAACACAAAATATGAGTATTACTGAACATAAAATTCCATTAAAATGGAAACCTCATCAAAGCTCTTTTTGAAATTTTTGACCTTATATGTACTTTATATATATATATATATATATATATATATATATATATATATACTTTATATATATACTTTATATATATATATATATATATATACATACACTTTAAACATACGCAATTAATATGTAAAAAGATTACACTGAAAAACG
>JBBPCX010000032.1:18587901-18619024 GCA_037974365.1 Hydrocynus forskahlii | reverse complement strand
TATATATATATACTTTATATATATACTTTATATATAGATATATATATATATACATACACTTTAAACATAAGCAATTAATATGTAAAAAGATTACACTGAAAAACGTTGCACTGATTACTTGGCGTAAAGGTTTCTTATTATTTTTTTTAAAGTGTATTTAAATTTACGCTTGATTTCTTTTGCTAATAATTAGGTTATGATATATTGAATTCATGAGGAAATTATGAATTCAATTGCTGGCACCGATGATAAAAGAAAAAAAGTGATAAAAAAATTCCTTTTGGTTAATTTGCTTGTTCAAATTCCTTTAGTCATTCATCACTATGGGGAAGATTAGAGTGTACACCAATAACATGAAACGAAATTAGGCCATGATTATAAAAATTGCTGCATGGTTTGGGGCAATTTTTCCATGAAAGACTCTGGGAACATTGCTAGGATGCACGCACCATAGACTTTAAACAAAAAAATTGTCTGCCTCTGGTAACAAGCTAGAACTGAGTCATGGTTGGATTTCCAGTTGGACAATGATCAAAAAATGTCCAAATCCAAAGTGATGCAATGACCGCAGGATCAAGCATGGCCAATCCCTGTCCTCTCACTTCACAGGAAACCTTTGGGAGTCTAAAGGAGAGGACCCTGAATGATCCAGAGAGATTCTTTATTTAGCAGTGCTCTTGGATTCTTCCTCTGGGTTCTCCAGTCACACAAAGCAGTAAAGGATAAGCCTCATTGCTGTTATCCCAGCACAAAGTACTATAGGCAGTTCCAATTATTATTGACAAGATTTTAAATGTAGACTTTACTTCAAATTTTTACATGATATCTTACTTGAAATTTGACTTTTTTATTTCATGTTTCTTTAAATTATGGACTCTCACAATTGTATTATGTTTTGAATTGTAATTGTAATATATCAAAACCAGAAGCTTAGTGGTATTTTTTTTTATTTGACTGCCTGTTTTTTTTTAAGTAAAAGCACAAATCAGTTTAATGGGTTTAAAACATTCCACACTCTTAGAAAATATATGACTCATGGATGCCCCCAAAAATACTCTACACTGTGTCCCGATAAAAACTGGACCCCTAAAGAAATTACTCTAATGCAGCAAAAACTTGTTAGGATTTTTCTGAAAATGTAGATATATGAACAACAGATCTACAAGACATTACCAATTTAATGAACGTTTAAAGTGCCACACTCAAACAAAATGCAGCACAGTGACAAGCAATCTGTCAAGCAAGTTCAGGCTACAGCTGATGTTCAGAGCGTCTTCCTTGTTCTCGAACTCATGAACGAAGATGTAGACTGCTTGAGGGCCCAGTCAACGATTTTCGGACCAAACATATGCCACTCTTCAACCAGATGCGTCAGGAGGTGATCGACGTCATGAATGCGGGTGCGATACACCCGCTGTTCCAGTACGCTCCAGATGTGATAGTCAGTCAGGCTAAGATCAGGGCTGTTGGGCGGCCATAACTGCGGTGGTTTCACACCAGGGCTCCGCAAACACCAATTCAGTACACCCCAGCTCTGATACAGCCACAGAGACTGTGAGAAGTTTGAACGAGTCTTGAGGAGACGTTCGGTAGGCACCTATTTCTTGGGGGTTTCTGATGCTACGTAAACATGATCATTCTGGAGATTCATTGGTGGAGAGACGGTAAAAACTTTTTCATCTTAAAACCAGATCAATGGAACTCTGTGCGCTGGGTATTTTCTCAGTAACTTCTTGGCGCGATTAAGCCGTGCTATTCTGTTAGCAGGGTCAGGTCTTGCACCTTCTTCTTCTTAATGCACACCCGTTTTAAGCCATGCTTGATGATCTGAAGCAGGACGTTTTTGAAATTCCAATCTCTCGTGAAATCTGACAAACCGTTCTGTGAGCACCCGGTGCACTTTCCTGGCTTAATACCAGCTCAAAGACGACAAAGACCAATTACTGTTCGGAAATTCCTTAACAAATGTCTTCGCTCCGTAGCCCTTCTCCTGTCGCAACATTTTAATTAAAATGTTGTCTTCTTTGGTAAAAGGCATGCTTGTTTATGTTTTACACAACACACAAAAAGTGATGGCGTATTGATGACGTCAACCGTGTGCGCATAGAGCTGTTTGGAAACTTTATTTTAAAACCAATACTTCTAAAAAATTCAGTTGTTCTACTACAGTTCTGTTGTTTGGATATCTAAATTTTTTTGCTGCATTACAGCAATTTCTTTAGTGGTCCAGTTTTTATCGGGACACAGTGTACATGGTGGTGCCACTTCACCACACTGGTTTAGTATATATGAATGGTTTCATACTGAACCTAAATGGTTCAACTACTTCACTTAATTTAAATTATGATTACTACTACACAAATATGATAGTCACAGTTAACTAAAATATTTTTTGTTGAAGAGCAAATTTAATTTACCCCAAATTTTCATGTCACCAGGCTGGCTCCAGGAGGACATGCATGTGGAGGAGATACTTTTTACTTGGTTTTTATTTTCGATGGAAACCAAGAACAAATGCTGAAAATCAATGTGGCTTCAGACAAACATCAAAAAGAACAGTATCAGCAGGAGTAGAGTCCAGAGTCCCTTCACACAGTCTGTAAAACTCAAACAGCCATCTTTTCAGCAGTCTTTTAACCACTCGCCATGATGTAGGAAGGAAGGAAGCCCAGAAAGTACCAGGTCCAGAAGGTAGGGTCTATTTGTTCTACTCAGTCGTACAGGAACTGTGAGACATTGCCAGGCATACTTGTTCAGATACTTTTTCAGTTACTAATAAAAAATATTTAGCATGAGTAAAACTGGCAAAACTGATCAATTTTGTTTGTTTATTAATGTATACATTGTAGTATTATATAAGTGTCAGTCACTGATTGTTTAGTTTGAAACTGGAGTGGTATGAATAAAGACATGATGCTGGTTTACACATTTTTCCCATTTACTTTGCTTTACTAGGATATGAGCATGATTATGGATATGAGTTCGCCTAACAAGGATAGGAAGCACAGTTGTTGTTGATTTAGAGCAGGTAATATACATTACTGAGACAAAAGGCAAAATTATAAGAACAAAACCTTTTTTAGAACAGCAAACTATAATTGTATGTATACGTTGTGTATGTATATTGATATTGACCTTATTACCACAGAAGAAATGGTCAGGGCTCTCTTTACATAACCTTGGTGAAAGGGAATGATTACTAGCAATAGCAAAATGTACAAATAAAATGAAGGTAGTATATTTTTTACTATTTCTATTACTATAATATAATATAATATATTTTTTTGCACCTATAGTTGTCCTATTTTGGTCCTCGAGGAGGATACAGACAACGCTTTTAAAGTTCCCATTTCTTGTCACCTTTAAGAAATCTGAAGCCATTTAGACAGTTTCACAGAAAATGTGTCTACTCCAAAATGCTTTTTCAATTCATGTAGAAAAATTACTCAGGAAAACTTCTATTATGACATCTATTATGTCCTCCAGGAATCAACAATAATTCATTGTCAAAAAAACCTCTTGTGTTTCATACCATTTAAACCCGAAAATAACTGTCTGTGCACACTGTTTGTTGCTGTAAACTCTACAATGCAAAGAAAAAATCATATATTCATATAATCCAGAAATGCCACCGCCTTCTCTGGGGCAGAGTTCATTTATGATGAACTGAGACAAAGTAGAAAACCTCGTTTGTCCTCTTTTCCTGTCATCTGACAAATCAACTTTTGAATTGCTTTTTGGAAATTGTGGAGGCCAAAGGAACCAAGCTAAAGCGAAGGTGGGCCATCTGGCATGTTACCAAACCACAGTTCAAAAGCCAGCATACATGATGGTATAGTGGTGCATAAGTGCACACGGTTCCTCACAAGTTCCTCACAATATTTCAGAACATTTTGCAGTATGGCAGAGCTAATAATCCTACAACTACCATTAAGGAATGCCATGTAGGGGTGTGCTTAGTCTGCAGTGATGTTTAGGTAAGTAGTATGTGTCAAAGTAAAATCCACATGAATGCCAGGACACAATGTTTCCCAGTAGAACATCACGCTGCCCCCACAATTTCCAAAAAATGCCTTACATAAAGGCTACTTACAGAGGGACTCCTTAAAACACACAGAAGAACAGAATAATGTGTTAATAAAAACAACTTATTTGAAAGCTTATGTCAATGTTTGTAAAATAATCATTTAGATGTTTTAAGAAGCCAATTGCATTGTTTTGAATTAAGGAACCTAAGACTACAATAACTGACATATTGCACCGTTATGAAGCCTCAATCTCATGTAATTAAATTTAGAAGGCAGAAACCCATTTACGAACATGATGGACAATCTCAGAGCAAAAGTGACTTTCCATTGGGAAATAAGGCACTGCAACAATTTGTGTTTTACTGAGATATAGCTGACCCCCATGCCTGATAAAGCGCTGGCTCCATCAGACTCTTTCCCTGTGTTCCACTTGTACAGAACAGTGGAGACTAACAACCTTAAAGGTGGGGGAGTCTGTTACATGGTGAACACCAAGTGGTATGAGGTGAAGAGTGTTTCTATTCTCTCCCACTCCTGCTCATCCCATCTGACCATCAAGTGTTGTCAATACTACCCGCTTCATGAGTTCAGCTCGGGTATCACCATGCCGGTCGACACTCCACTCCATCCCTTGCTATGTATCCCCCCTGAGGAAAGAATTCCATTCCCATTTGGTCCAGGGCTACATACATCTGCCTATATATACACCAGACAGTCACACCATTAAAACTACTGACAGGTGAAGTGAAGAACATTGATTAATTCATTTCAATGTCACCTGTCAAGAGGTGGGCTATATACTGTGCATGAATAGTCAGTTCTTCAAGCTGATGTGTTAGATGCAGGAAAAATGGCCAAGCTTGAATCTGAGCAGTGATCTGTACTTACCAAAAGTGGCCCAAGGAAGGGCAGCCAGTGATCCAGCAAGAGTGTCATGGGCCAGCAGAAGGAGGCAGTCTGGTCTCATGATTCATGTTTTCATTTACATCATACGAATAGCTGGGTGCATGCGCCTACCTGGGGAGGAGATGGTACCTGGATGCACTATGGGAAGAAGACAAGCCAGCAGATGCAGTAAGATGGCTTGTTCTGCCTAGAAACCTTAGGTCCTGGCTTTCATGTGGATGTTACTTTGACAAGTACCACTTACCTAAATGTTGTTGCAAACGAAGTACACCCAAGTACACCCCAGTACAACGGCAACAATATTGCTTAATACTGTTTCAGCACAACTGCCACACTGCAAAAATTTCTGAGATCTCAATTAATTCTGATCCATGGTGGCCCCACCTCCCAATCTACCTGGCTGCTAACACCTTGACACCAGATACCACAGCATACATTCAGAGGCCTCCATACCTCAGTGAGTAAGAGCTGTTTTGGAGGCATGAAGGAGATCTACAGAATATTATGTTATGACTGATCAGTGTATGTCTGTGTAAGTCAACTCTCAATTCAGTAGTCAGCATGTACAATTTTAAAGTCACATTTTAACCAGGCTAGTTAAGAGCACATAAGTTGTATCATTGATTTTCAGCCAGTAGACTAGTGGTTAGGGAGTTCACCTTCCAATCAGGAAGTCGTGGGTTTGATTCCCAAGAGTGCTAAGCACCTCTGAGGTACCCTGAAAAAGGTACCCTTCCCACACACTGCTCCCCAGGCACTGTGTTCCTGGCTGCCTGCTGCTTCATTTGGTGAATGGGTTAAATGCAGAGGAAGAATTTCATGCTGTTCACACTGTATGCTGTGGTGTGTTCACGTATGACAGAATGGTCACTTTCACTTCTATATGGAATCATAGATGTTTCTCAAAATTCATCAGGAAAGCTGTTTTTGATAATTGTAAACTGCTAGACTTTGCTCACAACTGTCCCTAAGAGTCAAAAGTTTTTACAAAATACAGGTTTTTACCACTTATCCATTCATTTCATAAACAGATTTTCATTCTTGTTAAGTAGCAGAAAGTTGTTGAGTGATAAACTATAAATGAAAATATGCCAAATAAAACAAATTCCCTTTATAACATGGAAAGAATGTGTAACAGCACACGTCTGACACTCTGTTAACTGATTTTGGGGCAATGGCATAGTCAAATTCTAAGCTGTCTTTTGACTTTAAATGCACTCATTAACTCTTTCATCCCATTAGCCGACACTTGATAACTCATTAAATATCGAATGTCTGGTGATCCACACCATAATTAAATTAGATGTCGTTTTGTAGGTCAGTAGTGATGAATAAAATATGACATGTTCTCACTAATAAATGTACTCAAGTGGCGAACATAACTGTAAAAGTAGTGCTCAGCAAAGAATAGTGAGTCTTTTTGGTAAACATGCAGATTTTATCAAACGTTTGACTGGAAGTGTATACAATATTTGTTATATTATTATTATTTTTATAAAATGTCTTTAAAACGTTATTCACGGATGCTTTTTGTTTCAGGTGTTTTTCAGGTTCTCCTTAACACTATTACATTTTCATTCAGCAGATTGAAAAGTGTGAGTAATCTGATTACTGACTTCAGAAAAAAAATATGCCATTCAGTTCTCTGTGTTGTGTATTCTGAAACTTAAATAGGCTCTTAAACATTCCTTATACCAGGTAAGATATCCTGGATTAGGTTCCTGTTTTTCCTGCATTTGTGAAAACCAAAAAATTTGCCCTTGCTTCTACTTAAAGAATATTAAAAGAAGAGATTACTTCCATGATACATGAATAATAACTGCTGACCTTTTTAGTCTGCTGTAGTTAAGCAGACCTCCAGACATACTCAAAGGACAGTTTACGTCAACCTTGGGGTTCCCAAACTATTCTGTTGAATTGAGCAGGTCACTTGAGATACCACAACAATAACTGTTCACCTACATGAAAGATTTAATTGTTCACTGTCGAATTATCCTGTTTCCTTCTAGGTCAGTCACACCTTTTAGTCAGAAAACCTCACTGCCAGTCCCTCTTCTCATCCATCAAAGCCAGTCATCTCCTTCTAATCTTTCATACATTTTTACATGTTCATCCCAGCATGATCAGAATTTCAACTGCGCTATAAGTGCTGCTACTGCTGGATACTGCCTCAGAAGGTTTGGCTTTGAGTTAACACAAGGTCAAGCTAGGTCAGGACTGTAATCTTGGCTCCTTGGCTGTTTTTTCTTAATCAATATTTGATCATCATACACAGAGAGTAACAACTTTGAGTTCCAAATTAATCTATGAAGAAGCTATAAATTGGAAAGAAGACTTCACACTTCTATCCCACGATAAAACGTTCTTGTGTCTTATTTAGAAGATGTTTTTCTTACCCAAGAGCTCACCCACAGTCCATTAACATTAAACATTTTCAGTGTGCAAGTGTGAAAAAAAAAAAAAAGTTCCTAAATGGTTCTTGGCTCAGACAAATGGTTTTAGAAGAAAAATCCTATTGAGTATTGATACTTGTGTATAGGATTTTTAAATGAAAAAAATCTCATTACACTCAAATATCCAATTTGAATCTGTTTAAAGTACCATCTATTGAAATTTTCTTTTTAAGACTAAAAATGATTCTTCTGGGTTCCCGAGTGGTGCAACTGTGTAAGTATTGGCACTGTCACTGGGAGATAATGAGTTTGATCCCTGGTGATACCAGAGACGTCCATGGCAAGGAGCCCAAGAAAGTACACTTGGCTTTACTCTCTCTGAGTGGGAAGAGTGACCCTCTCCTCATTACTCAGAGCTATCCAGTGCTGGCATCTGTCAGCTGATGTAACAGAACTGATGGTCATTGTTTTCCTCTAAGAACATCGAGATGTTAGTGAAATTAAATTAGCAGCAGTTTGAAAAGATACTGTGGCTGGTTCTCCTGACTTGGAGGACGCCACCCTCCAAGTGTTGATGCTATCATGTGATTTGGTAAGTCCTAACTAGTGGATAGAACTGTATGTGACTAAACTGAGGAGAAAATTGGGAAATACATTTTAAAAAGTGTTTCTTCTGTGCCAGTGCTCCTTTGTGACAGCTTGATTTTAAGACTTTTTCTGGTATTGCCCCAGAGAAAGTAGAAATATGCTTCTTTCCCTTTGAAAAGGAAATGTAGAGCTTCTTTTAAAGTCATTTAAGGTACACAATTGGACATGTTACACCTTTGCGGATACATGAAGACCACATGAAGATCAAGAGACAAAAATGTACCAGCTTGCTAACCTATTTTCCGACAGCGTATACTTTGTATTGTGTACTGTTTTGTGTCATTTTTGTTTTTGGTTTGCTAGTGAAGATCATTATATTCATCTATTACTATAATGCCTCCATCAAAATACTAACATTCCCATCCTTTTCATTACATTTTCAGCATAAATTAAATGTTCGAAAATTGAAAATACCTGCACATTTGTTTTGTTTCCTTTTCTGAAACTGTTGCTTGGCATAGTGACCTAGATGTAGGACTCTGGTTGGGCTTATGTGTAATCGCTCCAGAGCATCACCTTTTATTGGCAGTTCTTTTCAATGGACTTACTGAATGCATGTGTGAGCAATTTGGCCACTTTAAAGCAGCTGAATTCACTAAATAGAATACATTTACTATAAAATTGTTGAATTTACTAATTAGAAGTGGTGTCTGGACATACGCTACTAAAAGTTTAGGCAGATACTGAGATTTTCTACATTTGAATATTACCTTTGATGGTGTGCTGTGGTATTTGGAACCAGGATGTTAGCAGTCCACTACCCATTAAAGTTGCTCAAATATTTACGCTTGTTCATATTTCCTGCTTCCAACACATCACTTTCAAGAAATGACTGTTCACTTGCCTGCCTAAAACATCCTGACCCTTGACAGGTACCTCTGTAATGAGACAAACAATGTTATTCATCCCTCCTTCTATTTGTGTTGATGCTGTGGTTGATGGGTGTATTGGCTGTTTATTTAATGTATTAAAAAGCATTAAAAATGTGGTTTGTGCAAAGGGGCACCCTTTCAGTCAGTCCACTTGTGTTATTTTTGTAAGATATCAGACCTCATTTGACTGATTAGGTCTTAATCCAAGTCAAGTGTTGACAGTTCTAGAGCATAATAAATCATTTGATCCTTCAAACCTCTCAGAGCGTTGCGCTTACACTCAACAGCCATGGGCTTATCTATGCAGCTGACTGAGGATCTGAACCGAAAGATAATTGACTTTTACAAAGCAAGGGAAGGTTATAAAAGATATCCAAACATTTCCTGCCTGTAATTTTCACTGTCCGCAATGTTATAAAAATACTGACATGAAGGAAAACAGTTGGAGGTGAGACCAAGATCCGGCAAAGCAAGAAAAATATTGAACTGCAGGAAGATTTGACCATCACAGGAACAGTGATGCACTGGAAAGGGTGCCAGTCAAGAATGAACTTCAGAATTTCTTCTGTGGTGCCCTCTCAATTTGTTATGTCCTTTGACAGGAGCTGACTGCAATTTTTTTTAGAATTTTTAATGCACATTTAAAGGTTGCTCAACAGGTCTAAAGTTCACAGATTTATTGTCATACGGATAGATTATTTAATTTTGTCATCAGCTGAACTATTTCAGGGTATCAGGGTATGCATGGAGAAAAAAGAATGAACTATTTCATTGAAACAACACCCTGACAAGTGTTAAGTATAAATGTGTTGATATTGGACTAAATATCAACTAATTCTGTACCTGTGATCAATAAAGAAAATGAAGGGAAACAAGAGTAGCATTTACAACAAGACAATGGTCCAAAACTTGCATCAAAATCAGAGTCGCTTTAGGAAATGAAAGACTAATGTTTTTAAATGGCCTAACTGTACCCAGACAAAATCTGTGGGTAGATCTTATACAGAGACCACTGCAAAAATGTTTCTCAGGTTTGATCTTCTATAGGTGCACGCATTGAACTGAATCTATTTTGCCTTAGTTTTTAAGAACTGCTGACAATATTTCTCCTAATTTGTAGATAAAATATTGTTCTTTAAAGCATCATTTTAAAGGAAATGACAAAACATCAAAATAATAGAAACGATGCAGCAATTATAGAATATTTCAAAGAAAACAAATCTCTTGTTCACTCTTAAACAAAATGGCAATAATTACCTTTGACATACTGCTAGTAGTGTTTTGCCATCCAACTGGTCACATTGCGAGAGTGTTGATTACAACAGTGTTTTTTATACTTTTCCTCATTAAATAAGATTTGATTCAGGTGATCAACTAATCAGTACCAGAATGAGGTGCTTGTGTAGGAATTTAACAGACACTGGCATGGAATGGTTGTCATACTCATAGAAATACTGATTTAAAAAAAAAAAAACTTGCAGTGGTCCCTTATTTTTTTTTTCCAGAGCTGTATGTGTTGTGCAAGCAAGTCAGTCTAAGAAAATATCTGAACTATTAGCATTTTGTAGGCTGTGATTTCAGCCAAATGAGCACTGACTGAATGGGTGACCATTTATACGTGTGTGTGTGTGATTTTTTAAATATTTAGTGATGTGTTAAATCATGCAAAGAAATAATAATTGTAATAATTTTTCACATTAATTCATATTTGCAAATGTCGTCGTTTCTAAGTTTGTTTCATGCAGCGGCATGTGCTTCAAGTGAAGTGCTAAGACATCTCCTCAAACTGCCTTTAACAAGATACTGGAGAGCACAACATGCTTGGAGGGGAACACCAGTCCCTGCTCTGGCTACCACCATGCTGTGTGACGGGATAAGAGAAGGCTGATTCTATCCACCTGGAGAAAGCATAGTCGGCTGTGTCCTCTGGGGCCACAGGCTGTTGCATAAGCAGGAATTGAACTTTTCAATTTACAATTTTTACTGGCCACTTTAAACAGTCTAATAAAGTACTGCCAAGTTTTTTTTTCTTCTCTTTTTCCCATTAGAGTGGCTCACTAAGTGCAAACATTACCTGAGATGGTACTACTTTGAACTCAGGTCAGTTGGGGCATAGAAGCAATCTCCTTTTTCTCCCTAGAGCAAAAGCAAATGAGTTGTCTTTGCTGTTTAAAGTTTACTGTATTTAAATCTTTCAATTAGCTTGACCCATATTAACTTGCAAAGTTAATGTTAAAAAGAGTTTCTACAACAAGCGAGATTATTCTTAAACGTATTGTCTCTGGTGAGTTCATAAACAGGTAAAATTACTTCAGGCAAGTTTTGTACTTTGGCGAAATTATTTTAGTTTCAGTAACGTATATATATATATATATATATATATATATATATATGTATATGTATCTGTATGTATATATCCATATGTATATATTCTCATATGTATATAACTCATACATGTATATGAATAATTTCTCATTTGTATGTTATTGAATCAAGGTGGGTTTCTGTTGAGTATGTGGATTTTAAACTTTCAGTGTAAACTTTATTGCCAAGTGACTAACGCATGATAAAATGAGACCAGAATAAATTGGGAAAAATCAGAAAAGTGTAAGACTGTTGAAGCAGGATGTTACAATTAAATGTAAATTTATTGTGTAATGAATCGTGTTAATGTGCCATTAGATTTGAATATAGCATAGTGACAGTATTAACTCTCTACTTCTAAGAGAAAAAAATTAAATAGCGGTAAAAATACATGATTGGTGGTTTGGTTTTATTGGTCTTCCATGGCAATTCCTTCTTGGGAACAATGGGTGTATGATCTGTTCCTGTCAGTAAAGTGATCATGAATAAGAGGATTCTGATGCTAGATTGCCAATCCTACTCTGAGAAACTTTTTGACTACAGAATCTGAACTAGTAACTGGGGCTGGTCGCTACATCTGGGCTGGGCACTACTCTGTGAGCGGCTCTTTGTGTGTTTCCAAGTTTCAATGGTTGTTTTTGTTGTGTTAAATGTGACACATCACAGTACTGAACCCACTGCAATCAGTATGACACCCACGCTGAAATATTTGGCAAGTCTGTGGATATTAATTGGCTTTATATAACCAACATTTACGATCTGGAGTACACTGGCAGATCCCATTACACATAACAGAGGAAAACTCACCAGGAAATCCTGTTGAATCTGTGGCCGGCTTTCCTGGATTTACAAGGTCATAACCCTTCCTTCATGAGATTCTGGTGTGTTTTCAGAGGAATTATCAAGATGAAGGAAAAGGGTATCCAGGGGAGGAATTCATTCAGAAATACTACCTGATATAATTCTGTTGAATGTGAGATCATTACATAATAAAATGACTGAACTTTCTGTACTTCCCTTGACTCAGACTACCGTCAAACACATCTCCTCTGTTTCACTGAGACATGACTGTCGGAAGAAATAACGGATATCAATCTGGAAGGATTTAATATTCCAAGCTTTGATAGAGACACTGTGCTAACATGGATGTTACCTGGGGGCAGGCTTTGCATGGGCTACCAGCTTCACATCGAGAGAGACTGAATGCAGGAGGCACCATGAAATCATAACCGTATCATTTATGCCATTTTACTTACCATGGGAGTTTACACAGATCACAGTTATTTTAGCATATGTCCCTGGGCCTGATGGCACATTTGAAGCAGAACGCATTGCTAAAAGTTACAACTAAGCTGTAAATCAGAGCAGCGAACAGCCTGTGTTTCTGCTAGGGGATTTCAACTGATTTTTCTTCACCGCACTACTATCTAACCTGGAACGGTACATGTTTCAAAACTCCACCCACCTCTCAGCCACTCTGACCACAATGTCATTCTACTGCTCCCAAAATACAGACTAAAAGTGAAGACACACATTAAACAAACAAAAAACTATACAAGTCTGCAAGAATGGTTCTGTGGAGACATTCATGTGTTGAATGGAAAATATTCTTCCAAAGCTGTGAAGGAGACTCTATCTCTTCCTATCTGGCTGTCTGTGTGGACACTGTTATACTAACAAAGCAGATCAGGCTTTATGCTACTAACAAGTCTTGGGTCACCAAGGACCCAAAACATTGTATAAATAATAACAAAGCAGCTTTACAGGGTGACACACACAGAATAAAAATAGAGAGTTAAGAAGGAAGACCAGGCTGGCCGGAGTCCACTACCGAAACAAAACTGGGGAGAAAGACACCACTGGCCACACAAGGGAGGCATGGCTAGGTCTGAACATCATGATTTTTGAAATCAACAGAGCAGCTGGATATCTATTATAGCAGGTTTAACAAGAAGGCCCCTCAAAATGACTGGAGTCTCACCAGTCCCTTCTGCCCATCAATCATAGGGAAGATGGACAAGAAGATGACAACTGTGTTAACCATTACAAAGCCTCTGGTCCTGATTGGTGGAGGGTTGGGGTGCTGAAGGACTGTTCTGGGCAGCTGGGTGATGTCATCACTCTGGTATTTTAGCAGATTTGAGACTCCAGCTGAGTTCCACAGGTATGGAAGAAATCCACCATCATACCTGTGCCAAAAATAACCAATACCAGCGAGGTTTAAGGTTTCAGACCAGTGGCACTCAGTGGCACTCAGACCCATGCACATACTGTGCAGGTAAATGTAGAGATTGGTAGGCAGACTTGACTCACTCCAGTTTGTTTGTAAGTCACAGCTTGGGGTGGAGAATGCCTGTCAGACCCTTCTGGACTCAGTAAGAAGGCATCTGGACTCTCCACTCTCCTACAAAAGGTTTTTGTTCATGGATTTTTATTCATGAATAAGTCTCAGTCTGTAGTGGTTACTTCTCTTGACTCAGAAGTAACCTCCAGGGCCCTGTTTTTTCTCCCATTTTACTTTCCATCTGCAATATAACCCACAATAGTAATGAGTATGCATGCAGATGACATGGCCCTGGTTGCCCACAGATAAAAACGCCCTATTTGCATATTACAAGCATGTAGACACCTTGACGTCCTGGATTTCAACTCCTCAAAGATTAAAGGGTTGGGTTGTAGGGGTAGACTACTATCTGATTTCCCCACCCTCTCCCTTAACCCCTGAGGCTGAATGGGCAGGCAGTGGAGCAGGTAGAAGCCTTCACATTAACGGGCATGGAGATTGACATTTTCTTTGTCTTTCTCCCAACACACTGACTGTACAAGAAGGCCTGTTCCTACTTAGGAAACTCAGAGGCTTCAGTGTCGGAAAGTACATCGTAACAGCTGTGTAAAAATCACTCATTGAATCAATATTTACTGTTAATCAATATTTTATATTTTCATTTCCAGTAGGAACAAATCAAAGCTTTCCTGGATCATTATTCAAGCAAGTAAAAAAAATTGGCTTAACTCAAATTCAGTTATCAGTACTCCATACCCAAGCAATTAAAAAAAAAAAAAAAGCCTGACCAGATCTTAGCTTATCCCACCCAAGCCCTTGCACAATCCCCAGCTATTACCATCAGGTCACTGCCATAAACGTTTTAAACAAACAATAACGATCCTTCTATCATTACCACCACTATACAAGCACAAGGCCAAGTTGCACACACACAGTATTTTAAGTATAGTTTACTTTTACTATATCTTGGTACTGCCTAGCTATTTTCATTCATTTGAGGAATGTATGCTTTTAAGTTAATTACATGGATTTTGTCTGTTTTTTATTGTATGTCAGGCCAAGATGATTTTCTATCATGACAGACAAAGTTTTCTGAATCTGAGTATGAATAGGAAAACCAACGAGAACTATTCTAGCAGCAGTAACAACGGGGAGTCAGTAGCATGTCACCTGGTGGATCTCCTTCAAAGAGAACCTCACTATTACATAAGTCCTGCTGAATTTTAGTTCAGTTAGCCCGAGCTGTCCATATCAACATTCAGAGTCTCTTTCTTACTGCCATTGTGATCTGGACCCGCCAGCCACTGAGATGTGAAAGCAACTAAAAATAGCCCTCTTGTTCCAGCCAGTCAAAGCTTGAGATGCAGACATCCATGCCCTATAACTGAATTGCAACCAGAAGCCAAAGGGTCTGCAATCAAATCAGTGTCTTGTTGTGCAGACAACATTAGATTAGCGTTTATTAGACATGACAGATTGATCAGGAGTGGACAGTGATCATGCGCAGGCTCATTTTCTGGAGGCTGTTGGAAGTGGAAATATCCACCATTAGATTTGGTCAACTTTCTTTTTATTGAACAAGCAGTGAATATCTCTGATAACAGGCTACTATATTTAAGTGCTGGATTATTTTTTATTACAATGTAATTACTTACAATCAAATGTTGCACAGTGTTAGGTACTGTGATAGACTTGTGTTTGTCTATGCTCATTACAGTATTTGAGATCAGCTCTTTTCAATTCAAGGAAACAATTAGCTCTGGCTAATTAATATTGATAGGTAAATCATTTTTTTCCAATTTATTTCTTTTTGTCATTTTAGAGGAACAAGTCCATTAGCTTGTTATTAAACCCAAAGCTGTTATAGGTTCATTGGGGCCACTTCCTAACTACCACGCCACCAGCTGCCCCAGTAACTTACAATTCCAAGGAAGGAGCAGGGATGTAATAATGTATCAAAATGTTGTGATTAAATGAGGTATGTTCTCTTTCTTGAATAATTCAAGTGAAGTATCCGTACACCAGAAATTCTCTTAGGTAAGCAGGAATTTCCTATCCAGCAATGCATAAGTGAATGATTGAAATCCACTTACAGGAAAATGGATTCCTATTTTTTAATGTTGCTTGCTCTGTTGAGTGCTTCCCTATGCCAACTATGAGAGTGTTCCTTTCACTCTCTGCTTGCTCTTCATGGGTCTATAATGTGTCTATCCGTAAAAAGTGCTAGGCAGATAAAACTGACTTCTTGACTGGATGTTTTGGCCTTGGTAAACACATTTAGCAGAAATAACACACCAGGTGATACAGCAATATACTCTTAGAGGAGAAGGTGGTATCCTCTGAAGGAAACGGATGCATCTTGACCTTTCTAACTGAGATTCACATCTTGACAGAAATTCTTTCTCAAAATATCTTCTGCCGTTGCGGCTCTCAGATGTATTCAGATTGACTTTGTTGGTGGGTGCTAAAATCCCCCGTTGATGTAATCAGCATGACAATGTTGTGATGGGTCAGTTTAATGAGTACCTCAGAATTCATATCTGATGTGTCCACCATGACTAACTGGTGATGGTTCATGGTGGCTGGCTTGTTTCATAAGCGTGCAGTTTTTACAGATACCTGCCACTTGTCACCACTCAACAGTCATCTATCTCTTTCTCTGTATATATATATATACATATATATATAGTTCTGGAAAAAAATAAGAGACCACTGAAAAAATGTTCAGTTTCTCCAGTTTTATTTTTTACAGGTGCAAGGATTGAACTGAACAGCATAAAACACATCAAAATAAGATTATTTACAGAGCTTGAATAATTCAAAGAAAACAAATCTCTTGTTCACTCAGACAAAATGGCAATAAAAAAAGATGAACTTCTAGTAGTGTTTTGCCATCCAACTGGTCACACTGCAAGAAGAGAGTGCTGATTACAGCAGTGTTTTTATACTTTTCCTCGTTAAATAAGATTTGATTCAGGTGATCACTAATCAGTACCTCATTGTTACAAATGAAGGCACACCGTTACACCATTGTATCATGGAGGATGAACCCAGTCGCGGAGTCCCACAAGAGAGTTGGTAGTCCACGCGCTTTGATCTGAGAGCGTTCTCATTGACACACAGGAAAGGGCAAGATACTGGAGCACTCACGGTCCTGAAGAGATGATGATCTTGGCTGAGGTGAGATCAGTGGCTACCTCCATACCTGGGCTTTTATACCATGTGACGTGCTTCACTTCCAGTGCCTCTTGTGTGTCACGTGACCTGTGTGCATTACACTCAAAGCAGGATGAGGTGCTTGTGTAGGAATTTAACTGACATGGAATGGTTGTCATTCTCATAGAGCTGCTGATTAAAAAATAAATTCCAGTGGTCTATAATTTTTTTTCAGAAGCTGTGTGTATATCTATATATATGTTTGATCTTCAGTTTTTGGGCCATGGTTTGGCTCATATTATGGTTTCATTTGGAATAAAACTAAATGACAAAATGCTTCCTTTCATGAAAGATATCTCTTTAGAAAATGGTTGCAAACCAAACAGAAAAGGTTGTTTTAAAACATATCTTCATTTCTTTGTTCTTCTTGAGCACAACAGATGAATGAGTACTGAAATGTTGTCTGCTTGCAGTGATAAGGTTCTGACTGACCCACATTTCTACTATTGTAAAATAGAACAAATGAGCTTTTATGTCAAAACAGCGTCTGTCAGCACTGTGTTCAGCAGCTGGTCCAGGTATGAGCAATACAGGGGGATAACTTGCCTGGGGTAGGTGGGACGAATGCTCCTGTAGCCGTGTGGTAAATGTGTGTGTACACCCAGTCCCAGGTTAACATTCATGTCTGTTTGCACTACACGCTTTACTACACTTTTCACAGCGGAGGCTGAATAAATAATAAATAACAGAAAGTTTTGGAATCTTGAAATATTTAAAACAAAGAAAAGCTATGACCAGTAAATACAGAAGAAATGTGCAAGATTCTGAACTATTTCCCAGTCAGTTATTAAATTTAATCAAATTTGGGACACTGATCCTGTTAAGACCTTTTTTTAGTGTGTATTCAGATGACTCTCAGGAGGAGTTTCTGCACAAAATGAGTAAGTTTGAATTCATGTTCTCATGGAAGTAAAAAAGGAACACTAAGATCTTCTGAAATTCATGATCTTCTGAAATTTTACTTTTCACTCAAGTTGTTTCATACATTGATAATGTAATTTGTAATGAAACATTCAAAACAGAACTTGTGACCACAAATGTATATTTTACACTGTAAAGGACACCTTTAAAAAAATGTTTCTGCTAGTATATATTTGACACCAAATATAGAGACTGTCAGTGTAGAGACCGTAAGTGCCAGGCTTCTAATTACGAAAGCTATTGACAAAACCTGCAAGGATTTAAAAGTTCAGTAAGCAAAAATTGTTAACAATATTTTTAAACACAGCATTGGTGATACTTTGGCTGTGTCCTGTGAGTAGTTACATGGACATATCTGTGCTAGGCATACTAAGATAGAGTATCATTTGGATTTCTTTTGGAGTTCTGATCTGATTCGTACATTCTTAAAAAATAAAGGTGCAATGCTGTAGAAGAACCCATTTTTTCCTTTTCAGCTGAAGATTCTTCAAACAACCTTTTCTCAAAAAGTGTGTGAATGTGAAAAGTTCAGATAACCTTAACACAAAGTAAAGCAGTGGTTTTCAAACCGGTCCTCAGGGATCCTAAGATGGTTTGCAATGTTGCTGAATTATTTCTCCGGGTATGTTCCAAGGCCATGCTTTGAGAACGTCTGACATAAAGATTCTATTTCTGTTTTTTTCTTTCCTAGAACCATACGACACCTTAGTGTAAGCCAGAAGAGAACACCACTCCACGTGAGACGATGATGATGATGATGATGATGAATGAGCCTTTATTTGTCACTACACTGTTACATGCAGCGAAATTGGACATGATGTTCTTCAGGATGGCTTCATTTCTTATAGAGCCACCATAGACAGAAGACCAGATTCCTTGAAAGGATCCTGCAAGTCTTGTTCCAACTCGGCTTTTAGTAGCACTCTTTGTTCTTGTCTCTGTGTTCCATTACGTCTCTGATTTGGTTCTGGTCACCGTGTCTTCATGTAACCTTTGACTTTCTCCAGAGAAATGTGCCATGTATCTTCCAACCTTGCACTCAGAAGCAGATGTAACACAGAGCTGGGATTTTTCTTCATTTAACAGCTTTGATGGGCACAGGCCCTGGAGGACAGTATGGACAGGGCCAGCCGTAGCTGCTCTGACCCTGCTATTATCCACCCAGCTGTGGGCTGCTTACTGTCATCTCCAGTTTCAACTCAAAGCTGTCAGCTTTCTCCCTCCAAATGCCTTCCTCCGTCTACCCACCAGCCCGTACTAACCTGACTACAGGGCAGATGCTGAGGCTTCGTCCTGCGTCTATTCCATTGCTCACATAGTGCCCATGCCAGGACCTTGTAAAGCAGCTCATTAATTCCTTCATCCTTGAGCCGGAGCATGCATTCTGGCTGAGTGTCACAGCGTTTAAAGCATTCAGCCAGCTCATGCCCTCTCTTTCTCTCTAATGGGCGCATGTGGGACTGGTGAAGATTAAATTTTGGTCGCAGTGAAGATTAGATTCTGGTCGGACCACTATTAATTATTCCCCTCAAAGCTCTCCTGCAGTGACAAGTACCCAAAGTAGTTTTGGTTATTTGGAAAGTACCAGTTAGAATGTCATGCATGGGTTATGTTCTGTATGTACAAATCCTTTTGCATGTAGGGCATATTCTGCTTGACGAAAATTCTTGTTGAGTACATAATAGCTATAGGAGTCCAAAGATGCATAACATTTATATGGGCTTCAAAAAAGAACTGAAAAAATGTTGCATTATTGCTTCCTAAAGCTAGAGTGGAATTAAACCACAGTAAAACGATTTAATGGGAAAGAACATCAGTTATTAACTGATTACTGATAGTTACTATTATGTTTTTGTCTTTGAACTTCTTTTGTGGCAAAATGGCAATTTTCTTTTGCTGGAGCCTTTAAACCCTGCGCCTGACAAGTCTAGTGGCTGTCCTTTACATTATTACATTCATGTGATCAGCCGCAGCTCTACTAAATTGAATGTCATGTTCAGAAGCTTTATGAGCTCATATTGTGGCTTCATAATTTATTTTGCATATACATATTCTCATTTAGCAGCAGTAGTGGCTGGAGAAAAAGATGTGAAAAACTGTGTTGCTTGCCATAATTGAGTCAAAATAAGATTATACTTCTTATAGAATATATAGATTTTAAATACTTTTTACACAATTGTAGAATTGCTGAACAGAACAGATTGGAAGAAGAAAAAAACCCCAAAACAAACTAAAAAAAACATTTGGTCTTTGCAATTGGCCTAATTTTACGTATTTTTTTCCATATGGTATTTTTGGGGCCAGAGCACAAGCATACTTCAGTTGCTGAATTTAACAAATAATTAGATGAAAAAACAGAAGCTGTAAGCTCAAATCTGCAGGTAGAAGCCAAATTCCAGCAAGGTTGCATTCAGCAGTTTGCCAGACACCAGACATCACTGTGTCATACCAGCCCCTTTAATAATGAGGCAAAATAAACATGGCTGCCCATCAGCACTGGGGAAGATCACTGATCTACATGGCCTTGAGGCATACAGTTTCTTCACTGTAAGGTTGTTTATACTCTGACATACAGTTCATTTTGCCTGTTGTCTAGGCTTCTATTTTTTTTCCTTCTGAAAAAGCTTGTGAGGTTCAAGGAGCAGATTTGCCTCACAGACTCTCAGATGTTTGTTACATTTGTATTCTTTGAAGAGAGATGCAGTGAAAACATGTTTTCCCTGCCTTTCAGCATGCATGCACATTGAGCCATTGTGAGTGCAATATTCCACGCTAAAAAGAGAATGTGTTAGTTCCAAGGCTCGCTGTGGATGTACAGGCAGAGACTACACCTATTCAAGATCAGAGCAGTGCCACACTATGCTTATCTGTGTAGAGAAAAGTCGTTTCTCGTCTCTTTGGTTCAAGTTTAAAAACCCAGCTAGTCACTGGTGGAGCAAGGATTTAAATCCTCGACTGGACCCAGATGGAGACTCAAGTATGACTCATGGTCCAAAATATCGACTTACAACCTCAGTTGGATTCATTTTCTGGTGACTCAGGCCTCTGCTCTGACTCGTTTTCCACATTCATACAAATGGCCCTCTTTTTAATCTGGCAATTTCTTTATCACTGTCCTCTTGCATGATACCGTGATGCACTTTCAAAAAAGTGACAAGTACCCAAAGTAGTTTTGGCTATTTAGAAAGCACCAGTTAGAATGAAATGCATGGGTTATGTTCTGTATGTACGAATCCTCTTGCATGTAGGGCATATTCTGCTTAAAGAAAATGCTTGTGAAGTACATAATAGCAATAGGAGTCCAAATGTGCATAACATTTATATGGGCTTCAAAAAAGAACAGAAGAAATATTGCGTTATTGCTTTCTAAAGCTAGAATGGAATTAAACCTTTGTAAAATGATTTCATGGGAAAGAACGTCAGTTATGGACACTATTATATCTTCGTCTTTTGTCACAAAATGGCGGTTTTCTTTTGCTGTGGCTTTTAAACCCTGCGCCTCACAAGCCTAGTGGAATTAGTAGGCTGTCCTTGATTAAATTTATGTGATTAGTTGCAGTTCTACTAAATTGAATGCTATGTTCAGATGCTTTATGAGTTCATATTGTGGCCTTAGAAAGATGTATTTTGCATATACATATTCTCATTTAGCAGCCATAGTGTCTAGAGAAAAAGATGTGAAAAATAATGTGTTGTTTCCCTAATTGCATTTTCTGAGTCAAAGTAGGACTTTCAAAATAATGCCTAATTTCAAATTAGTCTCAAATTTTTCAAAATAGTGTCTAATGGTGTCTAATAAAGTGTGAGCAGCTTTTGTATGTGTTCTATTTCAATCATCTGTTTAAGTGTGGTTTTTTTTGGTTTGGCACAAAACGTGTTGTCTTTTAGTTGTCAACATAGTGTGACTGGACATTGCACTTTCTTGCTCATAGCTCAATGAAAGAAAGCAGAGAAGAACCATAAAAATACAAATTCTAAACTTTCAATAGACCACAAATAAAAAGAGATATCAGTGTGATAACGATGTCAGGATAGGCGACTATATCTCAATATACTCTATAATTAAAGAATCGAAAGCTGGTGTAACATTCTTGCATAAACTCGTTTAAACACACCACAGTCAGAATTTATATGCTGACTCGCCACTTCATTAGGTACACCCACCTTGTATCAGTACAAAGTGTTTATTTGATCAGCTCCACTTACCATATAGGTGCAGTTTGTAATTTGTTTCTCTGCCTTTGTAAGCCCAGTTTACTTTGGTCATCAATGCTCAGGACCCCCACCCGGACCACCAGTGGCATGGTTCTGAGCACAGTACTGACACAGATGTGGCTGCAACATATAAGTGTGTGTTTGTGTTTGTGTGTGTGTGTGTTTGTGTGCACTCCTGCAGGAGTTATTCATGGATTAAAGCAAAAAAACAAATCATCTGACGGATTTTTTTTTTCTTCCCAAATGCTCCGTGTCGCGGGCCCATACCACCTCTCACAACTGGCCTTTAGCGCCCTCTGTTGATGGAAATCCGTCATATCGACGGAAAACTTTAATCCATGAGTTATTAAACACTGTCAACTATAAAATGGAGGTGAATGCGTGAGCACGACTTTCCTGTTCTCAGTGGGCATGGCCAAAATCACGAACAGAAACACATCTTGCCATTTTGTAGGTCTGGTAAATCGAATTTTATGGTTTGAAATTGGTGAACACTTGTTATTGTGTGTGAATACATTAATGTTTTTTTTCAATTTTTTGAACAGAGTGGTATTAGTGCAAACTTGAACCTATTGTTTCAGGATGGAGATTGACTTTTGATGTAATCCATTATATAATAAGTACATTGTGTATATTAGGTAACGCTGGTGATTTCTAAAAATGGAAATAGAGTTAGTATGATGTGAATTACCATCATGTCTGAGAGTATACTTGCACTGCTCTGTTATCCAAGCCTTACATGACCATTCTGAACCACATGGGCTCCCCTGATGTTCCACCCCGTAGTTTCAGTCTGACACCACAGGGCTGCAATTCCAGTGATCTATGGAATGGATCATCATTTGATGTCGACAATGAGAAGCCCTGCAGTCAGGCTTTTTGATCTCACACACAAGACCTCCTCCAGCATGCAGACACTGAGGGGCTCCATTTGATTTGGGTCACTTTCGGTAATTAAATCAGAACGTCCAACATTCTTAATAAGATCAAACAGCATTCTGTCACATCCTAATGAACTATGCATCATGCTATCATGTTCCAATTACTATTGCAGTGATAGTATTTCTCAAAGCAGCCCATCAGGAGGTGTAGCTTTGGTAAAAATGAGCCCGTTTCTCTATCCTCCATGGTTTTGCACTTAATAGAATAATTGTAAAATTGTTCCAGAGCCATATAAAACTTGTGCTGCTCTTACACAGTTTTCTTATTTATTCAGTTAGTGCAGATTTCCATCAGATTAGATCAGGTACAATTACTGAAGATGTTTATTTGCCAATTTTCCAAGCCTAGCAATTCAGATTCAGCAAGCAAATGGCAAGCTGTCTCAAAACAGCTTAAACTAGAATTTCAAAGTGTTTAAATACTATATGACAGACCCTAAAATGAATTCAGCTGAAATTTAGAGCTCTTATAATCTAATCTTACATGTAATGTGACCTTTGCCTGCCTCTCTTAGGTCTCTCTCTACTTTTCATCCAAAAAACACTTTTCAGATTGTCGTGAAAGTATATCAGAGAAAAACACTTAACAATAAGGAAGAGTCATTTGTGGCTCCCTAAATAAGCTTTTAAAAGATTGCTATTAAAGAACAAATCTGTGAACAAGTATGAAAAACTTGAATACAATGTAAATGTTTCATGGAGGAAACCTTCCAATGATCTAGCATCTGTCAATTATGTGATGGTTCTTTATACTTTTATAAGGTTCTTCACACTCACACATCATTTAGAGAACCTGATACTTTTTCACGTGGAAGGATGGAAAATGGTTGCTGGCTCACACTGACTTCAAAAGCAGTCTAGCGTATAATGTATTATAATGTATGTAGAGATTAACAGTGTTTTGAAGGTGTCCCATTTGAGATAACCAACAGCATAATGACGTTCTTACATTGAGGAAAATATTTGAATAGAGCAAGCTGCAGCTAGTCTATAGCTGTATAGTTTATAACTAGCCAATTAACCTACAGCTTAATAGGGACATTACTAGCCAAACATCAACTAGACACTGTACAACAGGCCTACGTGCAGTCTTAATATGACAAGTCAGTCCATTTCACCTTGAATGAATGTAAAATAGTGGAAATAGAACTTACGCCATAGCCTCATATTATTGTTATTATTGTCCTCCTAGAGCCTTATTAACTGAAACTGATTTTCATGTCCTTTCATAGATCAGTCGTCCTTCATAGTCAATACCAAACCAGCACACCATAATCAGCTCAGCATTTCAGGCCCTGACAGAACCACCACATCATCCATCAGTCTGTTAGTAGAGGGTTGGCATCACGTTGCTCATCGCATCAATATGCTGGGCCACTTAAGTAAGTCTTTCAGGAACTTAAATAGTCTATTATGGTATAATATTGTACTGCATATTTCGTAATTGCCCACATAGGATGTTACATTGCACACTGTCTTGTTTGTGTATTCTCTGTGCACATATTATATTGCTCCTGTATAATGAACCATTTTTTTGCTGTGGCAGTCCTTTCATAACAGAAGCATTTTATCACAGTACGTGCAGTATATCAAAAGCTGCACTTTTCAGTTGTTTAGAAAACTTTCTGTGATAGAGATGCTGCCACTGGAATATCATCATCAAACTAAACTGAACTGTGGAACTGTCTTATCTCACCATGCCTTGTGCGCTTCAGTGATTGGATGTGTTTTTGATTAATTACATAATGTAAAAATATATAGTACATTAAATTACATAATTAAATAATTGCAGTGTTGTATTGTGTCCGTCACCCCAGACAGCAAGCAAAAGGAACCTATGAGCCTTTGCTAATAAACACAAAGATTAATTCAGTGTAATTTTACCAAATGGGATTCAGTTGTAAACACAGTTCACAGCTTGCCAAATGTCTGGAAATGTGCTCCGACTACTTATCACATCCGATGTTTCCGAGCACAGTGCACAACAGCACTGCAATATGCGAATCCTAATTAGCCGCACAGATCTGACAATGTGATATTTATGGAGATCCAACTATGTGATGTATAATGCTAATGAGGTGCTGTTTGTGGGGTGATGACCACAGCTGACTCTGAACCACAGCAGCGTTGTCAGGGACCTCTGTCAGTCCACATTAACTAACCCTCATCTCTTTGCTGTCAAGAGTAAATCTTCTGTCGTGTGAAATAATCAAAGTGGCTTCAACACACTTAAAAATCAAAGTTGCTCATGGCTAGGAGCTTGTAGCAAGCTAGTTCTTAGCTTGGTTGTATGGGTCTAGGAATAAACAGTATGTATAAAGTTGAGGTTCTTAAACGTTTAGAAAAGTTCTTCATACTCATACATCTCATTAGCAGGATTTAACAGATTTACAGAAAAAAGATCCACCCAATGAAATGATCTTGGGGAAAAAGTAATATTTTTGTTCATGTGCTATGTCAATTTCTACACTTATATTCATTAGTAGGTGTAGGAAAATAAAGTTCATCAATAATAACATGTTTCACCACTCCTTACCCCACCCCCCACCTATCATCAAGAGAAAACACAGATTTCAGGGACACTTGGAAATGTGTCAAGTAATGGAAGCTATCTCGAGTGTTCTCATGGTTTTCGTTGTATTCTTATTAAAGCCCTGTATTTTTATCACTGTAATTAAAAATAATGTAATACTGTATTTGCCTGCTTATACCAAAGAAAACGCACGTGCATGAAGTACAGTACAGTTTATACAGGGGTAATGTCTAGCACTGAAACAGCAGTTCAGTGTAAACTTTACAGAACGGATACGGGTTTACCTTTACATGTTCTTTAAGGGTAATGTATTAAGCTGAGTTCAAAATTAAATTAAAGTGTTTTGGGCGCATATTTAGGGTTTAAACCCTTTTTTTTTCTTCTCAAATTTGCGTTTCTTCCCTATACATATATTTACTGTTTTATTTATATTAGGTCTGGGCAGGTTAAAATAGCAGTACTTTTAAAATAAAAGTACACATATCTGTATAGTGTCTGATTGTTTTATATTTATTTAAATGGGGTCTTTTTCTTTTCACGTTCAAGAAAAAGAAAATACAGACAAAATGCTGCAAACATTTTTGACAAAATCTTTTTTTCACAGTTTTGACTTTTCTGCAACGTAGATGTCAACAACATCAGGCCTGTTTCTGTAAACACACCTCACAAAAAACTAATATCATTATAACACACTCATAGCTACATTAAATTGATATTTTTCAATGCTTCTCATTTGCCCATACCTCTTGGTGATGAACAAACAGAATTTGTTGATGTGCTTGATTTTTCATTCAGCAAGAGGGCAGGAGATGGCATACATTTTCTGCTAGATTTTAATATCTGCGAGAATGTTTGAAAAAAAAAAAAAAAAAAAACAGCAATTTTGCACTGAAAAGAGCTGCATCACAAATCAGTGAACCAGCTGGAGCTTGAATGAAATTCAAGGTTGAATAACTTCATAGTTTGCTCATTAAGGAATTTTAAAAAATGGGCTTTCAAAAACGGACTTGCCTTGCCGCATCTGCCATTTTCGAAAAGGTCCTTGGTGAGAAAGAGTCAACCTCGTAGAAAGTGTTTATTTTCACTCTGCTTGGGAAGTGTCTACACTGTCCTGTTTACTTTGCCTTTCAAATACCCAATATTTACCCGAGTGGTAAATTCTAGGCCTTACTTATTTTGTACGCAACCAGATGTGACTTTTAATCAGCGTAGGTCACTGGCGGCTAGGTCAAGAATGATCAGAGTCTTCAGTGGATCATCCACAGAATACTCTCGCACTCAAATTGATGCTGTATTAGCCTGACAACTTTGATTTGCACTGCCAGGACCAATATTTTCTCAAGCAAGTAGTTATGGTACTTTCGAAACTGCAACCTAAGCTTCTGCACCTCTGAAGGGAAACCCTGTGGCTTCTGTCATGAATAGGAGCATCCAGGCATCTGCAAGCCGCTGATGTTCAACGGTCCTCATTGCTGGTTGAGGAGCGCTGCTAGCCTGCCTGGATTATCAGTGCTGACACCTGGCCCAGGCATTCAGCTCCCAGACAACCACGTCACAGGCATGCAGGGCTAACATGCCTGAGCCCCAGTGATTTGTGAAGTCCTTTAAGCATTTGCCTTTTAATTGACATCCACCCGGACTGAAAGATTACTGCATTTGCACACTGCACTGGCAGTGCATCTTAGGATTGATTAGACATGGAAGTTTTTTTCTCAAGCTCATTCATTTCTTTAAAACTCAGCTTTACACTAAGAGAAGTTTCTTCCGATTTGGAGTTATAGAAGTAGACACCTAGCGATAATCTGGATGAACAATAGGAAAAGAATGTAAATTCTTTCTAAAGGGTTCTTCTCTATGATGGAAAATGTTGTATATTGTAGTTTTTGGGTGTACTTGGGTGTACATGTAATCACACACGCTCTTAAAAAGTTTCCATATGGTTCTTTAATGTCAGTAACTAACATCAAGTTCCAATATTTATTATACACTTATAACCTAAAAATAACTCTGGGATTGTCAGTGGTTAAATAGATTATTCATACTTGCACATCTCAAAGTTACCTTTAAAAATCCCTTGAATGAAAAGTTAGTTAGGGCATCCAAAAGAGCTTCTTCAGTGTCATGGTTCCAAAGAACAATTTTTGGTTGCATTCTATATTATATGGACAAAGGTATTGGGACACACCTGTTTTTCAGGGTTTGGGCTGGACCTCTGACTTCCAGTGAAGGGCAATCTAAATGCTTCTGCATACCAAGACATTTTGGACAAAGCCATGCTTCCAACTTTGTTTTGGGGAAGAACACCGTTTGGGGAAAAACATTTTCTATTCCAGCATGACTGTGCCCCAGTGCACAAAGCAAGGTCCATAAAGACGTGGCTGCATGAGTTCGGTGTGGATGAACTTGACTGGCCCACACAGAGCCCTGACCTCAACCCCATCCAACACTTTTGGGATGAACTGGAACAGAGATTGCGAACCAGACCTTCTCATCCTACACCAGTGCCTGACCTCATAAATGCTCCACAGACTGAATGGGCACAAATTCCCACAGAAACCCCAAAATCTTGTAGAAAGCCTTCCAAGAAGAGTGGAAGCCCAGGTCCATATTAAAGTGTATGTATTTGAATGAAATGTCATTAAAATCCCTGTTGGTGTGATGGTCTGGTGTCCCAATTCTTTTGTCCATATAGTGTATTGTAAGAATGGCAATAATACACAGAAGATGTACTGCACAGGTTCCAAACGCTGGTTATAGATAACCCCCCTTGGGTTTTCCTGCTGTAACACACCCACCTCAGCCCAGGAAGAGCTTGTTAATGAACTGATCGTGTGGATTAGATGTGTATGAAGCAGGGAAATCACTATAATTGTGCAGGGCATGGGTATTCTATGTCCAGTGTTGGGAACCACTGATGTAAAATATGTTTTTTCCTCCAACACTGTGTATTAAAAATGAGAGCTGATTGGGTCTATTTTGAGAGCTAAGATTTGTCTTTTTTATCTGGCCAACCACATTCCTTTCTTGTATTGATTCTTTTGGTTACAACTCACTCTGCAGTTTTCACTCAGGACCTTCCTTGCAGCTAGGACAGACCATTGATCGACCATTGGCCATTTTAATTTAATGCTGCAGCCATGGCGTCATAGGCTTTTCACACTGGCCACTGCACTAAATTCCTGTGCTCCAGAGATGCAGTCCCAGTGTCTAAATCAGCACTTACCAAGTGCTTGTTTCGACAAAGGTTATACTTCCATTTTGTGTCTTATGAAGCTCAAACGAATCTGACACACATCATTTTGTGCAGGACAGATACATCTTCCTTTAGGTTTGCTTTCCCAGCGAATTCCCCTGTGAGTGTCTTGCATTACTGGATGTTTCCAAGGCCACTGGACTAGTGGGAAAGCTTTTCAAAGACCCACACACTCTGCTACAACTCGAAGGAAGCGGGTTTGTCGTAGTGACATCTATGGTTGATCCTTCAATATTCCCATCTGCCCCATTTCCTGCACTTCCTATGTCATTTTAAACCTTTAGCCATGCTCCATTTACTGATTTCATGGCTCTCACTATCCTGGTTACTTGTGCAACTCTTGCAACCCAGTCACATTTCTTGCAGTTAGACTGCTGGCATGTTTTTTTATGCACCTTAAGCCACTTTGTGGTTGCATTTGCTATTACAGAAAACAGCCTTGGGGTTTCTACATATTTAATGTTGAACTTGTGGGGCAATGTTTGAACTGCAAAATTTAATATATTATTTGTTACTTGGTGATGTTTTGGGGGATTCTCACAGCCACAGTATTTCAGTTACCAGTGCAAGTCTGATGCAGTGAAAGCAGAGCAGAAATGCAGCGATTCATAATCCTCGATTAAAATGCGCTTCAGTGCACTCTCATGGAAAAACGAAACAAACAAATGAATAAAAATATGTGCTCAGGTAGTAAATAAAAAAGATGTACTCAGGATGTATATATATTCCCAGAGCATCCACATATAGTGAAAAATACAATGTTGTGATAAAAAAAATTCTAAAAATGCCTATTTTTATAGTGTAAATGTCACGTACGGTGCTCGGGGGAAAGTGAGGCGAGGCACAAAGTGCAGGCTCCTTTTAGATAGTCTTAATATAAAGACACAGACTCTAACAAACAAAACCAAAAGGCACAAGGACCTAACAGAAAAACACCACATAATACATACATAAGGACAGGGTCATATGCAGGAAACATCAACGTAGTGTGAGGGTTGATCCGCAAATAATACAACTCAAACTCAAAGAACTTAAATAGCAAACACTCTCAGACAAAAAACAATCAAAAGGCCCAATCACTTAAACTAATACACAAAACAGGTGACACAGTGACACACGACACAAACATCCACTTATTTCAAAATAAAATACCCATAACCAAAAACCCAGCCCTAACAGTAAACCCGAAATATGCTCCCAAATATGCTCCCAAAACACTTTAATTTCATTTTAAACTCAGCTTAATACTTTACTCCTACAGAAAACGTAAAGGTAAATCCGTAATCTTACAGCGAACACTGAACTGCTGTCGCAGTGCTAGAATGTAAAATACCGACATTACCCCTATATAGACTGTACTGTAATTTATGCAGGTGCGTTTTCTTTGATATATGCTGTCATTTTCTTTGGTAAAAGCAGGTAAATACAGTTATTAATTCATTTATTTTACAGATTAAAAATTCCAAATGAAAAAAACATATATATATAAGTATACATATGATGTATAAAATATATATGAAAATAGCTGCCTTCATTTCCATGAATGAAAATCGAATCTATTCAAACACCTAGCATTCTACTTCGGTCTTTGAAAGGCAGATATAACTGAAGGGATTTGAAATAACCATGTTACACTTTACAGCTCAGAATAATATACGACCACATGGCTGCGTCAAAGGCTACGTCAAGATATTATATTGCTATGACTTCAGGCAAGACTCTCTCAGTGACCAGACTTGCTTCTATGGGTCAGTATCTCACTCTGGTGATTGACTGCGACACATTCTGCAGCAATAAAAAGCCAGGCCAGGTAGTATGTGTCTGTGAGAAGGGATCGGTCATGTGATTTACAATTATATTGGTTTCACTAGGGGGTCTCACTGCATTAGACCAAAAAATGAGGTGTATTAAAATGGAATTAAAGCTGAGCGAAAGCACATCGGTTGTTTACTACTGCCCACTCAAGCCTTTCTAGAAGGTACCATCAATCTTCCACAATCACTAAATCCATTCAGGACTGTGCTATTGTGAAAATGCATTTCAGTACAGTCAGCTTCCAAATTACAAACACCTGTGTTGGTGTATAGCTTCTACATTTTTTTGGGCTCATCATGTATATACAGCACAAAAAAGAAAATCATATTTCTTAACTAATTATGTAACCAATTAGCCTTCATCAGCAATATAGAGACAGTCCTGGCACCTATTTATCTCCTTCTTATTCATAATGCAACTCATCCATGATCACCATTTTCCAAGAGATCCTGCAACATGTAAATCATTATATATGATTTTTAAAAAATCTAAATAAATACAAATATCAATAATATGTAGTTCTGGGGAATCTATGTAATTGTTATTTGTGGCATAAAAAAATGCAAAAAATGATCCAAGTCTAAAGTGTAAAGTGTCCATTTGTCACACACCACAGCGCAGAGAGTGAACAGCACATTCACTCTCTTAATCCATTCACCAAGTGAAGCAGTGAGCAGCCAGTGATGCAGCCCCCAGGGGCAGTGTGTGGGGATGGTACCTTGCTCAAGTCCTGG
>JBBPCX010000032.1:18574001-18587801 GCA_037974365.1 Hydrocynus forskahlii | reverse complement strand
TGTTATCTTAATACTGTATTGTGACATAGTAGTCTAGTCTACTTTATTTTTTATTCTATTCTATTGTTTTCTTAATTGTGCTGCTCTTAACTCTGTACTGTCCACTTTCTACCGTTACTAAACGAATTTCCCACTTGTGGGACTAATAAAGGTTTATCTTATCTTATCTTATCTTAGACTGAATGTCCTCAGCCACTTCCAGAATACGGAGGACACAAGGAGCCTGTGGCAGGGCATCCAGGCCATCACCAACTACAGGACATCTGCACCTATCTGTGACAGTGAGGCCTCCCTTCCAGATTGACTGAATGACATCTACAAGACTACAGAGGACATTCTGAGCAGTAAGGCTTGGTTTGGGAATTGCATTGCCTCAGACTTATGGTGGATAGTGATTACAGCTGAAAAGGTCGTCTGGGTCTTTCTGCCCTGTCACAGACATCACATGTTGCATCAGCAAAGTCACCAGTGTTGTGACTAACTTCACCCTCCTGTTGTCTGGTTCCATAGCATACAAGCCTTCTGCCAGGATGGGAAACAGTTTCTTCCCACAGGCCATTATACCTCTAAATCAGAACTAACTCAGAACTGCACTTCCCACACACAAAAATACTCCTGAACTGAACTACTTTCTCCTACAGACTCATACACACAAAACTCTTCCCTCTTAAACAAGAATCATACCTGAAATGTGCCTCCACCATAAAATAAACTCGCACTGAACACACTGTTTCAGTTGTACACTGTTACATTTTTAAATCCTGTTACAACTCTTTTTTTGTACAATATTTATTACTGCACATTAATTATTGCTGCCTAGCTCATCAATCTGCATTTTTGCACATTTAAGCAGCTACTAGAATACAACATGATGCAATACCGTATTTATTTTTGGTACTGCTTCTTCTTTTTTTTTTTTTGTTAGGTGCTCCGTATACTGTTCTGTCCTTTTTTGTGTAGTCCTCTCCACACTTGTACAGTCTGGCTTTGTATCATGATGCGCCATGGTCCTGGAGGAAGTGTTTCATTTCACTGTGTACTGTGTAGATGCTTGAAATGACCATAAACCTACTTGATTTTGCTTGACTTTACTAGGCTTAAGGTAGCATAAATAATGTGATTTAAACAAAGTGTAATACTTTTGGGGTGTAATCGACAAAGACTGTTTTCCCGATTTCTTTCGGGTGATGTTAAAACCATTGGTTTTAGCAGAGAGATGATTTCAGTGTTCTTGAGGGCAAACAGTAATGTAGCTTGGTCCTAGACCATTAAGAGCTGTGTGTATAAGGAAGACGTTATAACTGGTACAGCAAGCAAGTGCAGAACAGCTGAAACTGGATGATTGCTCCATGATTGCTCTAGTTAATAGCCGAGTGTTGAATTATTTGACGTCTCTCAGTGATTGTTTTTGGGAGGACAATAAAAAGTGTCTGAATAGGCTTGAGATGAAGGCAAGAATCAGTTTCGATTTAAAAGTGGGAATTCTTTGGCTATGTTTTAAACTGTTTGCTGCAAGCCTCAGGTTGGCCACAACATACTGGCGTGTGCAAAAACATCATAAATATGATTTTAGCGGTCAAAAAAATCAAACCAATTGTTCAATCAGCAAAACAATCATATAAGATTACTAAATGATTCATTATAAAGTACCACAACCTTTAAAACCTTTCATTCACTTCCAAAAAATCATTAACTCTCCCCAAAGACATGCTTTGTGACCCTAAAACACCTTTACGTGATTAAAGCATTTTCATGACACAGTTGTCCTATTGAATTTAAACAGATTGTTTTTCTACGACATGTTTATCTAAAGCTGTAAGGTTTCAGATATAGCAAATAAGCAGTTTTTGACATTTTCACTAATATGCAAGTACATGCAAAAGTGAAAAAAAAAAAAAGTTTTCCACTTCTTATTATTGTGGGACTTTAAAGTTAGGACATAATCTAAGATTACACCAATACTTCATTACTACTTCAGATTGAATAGAGGGAGTATTATATTAAACAGCTTGTCTCTTTTGCTTTACACCTGACCATAGGATTTCTGTTTTGTCCTTATTTAATATAATAATTGCTTATCAACTTATTTATGGCCAAAAGACATGTAGGAATGGAGGTTATAGCTGCCGCATCATTTGCCGCATGTCGTCCAGTGTATGGAAGAGCATTTAGAAATGTTATGTAGTTTCGAGCCCGGTCTCACGAGTTTTCGTGAAGCCATCACGATATACAATGTAATCAAAATACGTGCTGCAATCACGCTTTAGGGCTTTTTTTCATGCTAGGACAATATATAAGTATATTAGTATAAGTAAAGTATAATTATAACTAAAAATACAATTAGCAGCCCCCATCTTGATGCCAAGCAAGTTTCTATTTTTTTCTATTTTTAACAGTTTCTATTTTGCTGAAGGCAAAGGTAGACATTACATGCATCGCACTTCCACAGGGTTTTTGTTGTCCTTCCCTGCCACCTGCAGTACACACAGACCAGCAAAAGACAAGATATAGTTTCATTCTCCCTATAAGTTAAACGAAAAAGCATGATGCATGATTAGCCTGATTAGCCTAATGTTGGCTGATTTGCCTACTGTAAACTAAATAAGTTTCATGTTGTATGCATTTAATGTGCATTTTACATGCATTCTGGAGAACCTTCTCTGATGCTGCAAAACACCAGGACAAGGCATTACGGGAACCAGGGTGATACGTAATCTGATAGTTAAATCTACTGAAGAACATAGCCCAACGAACCTGTCTTGGGCACAGTCGCTTTGCCTGCCGGATGTACTCTAGATTTCGGTGGTCAGTGAACACAGTGAAAGGGTGTCGGGCTCCAGTGATGCCACTCCTCTAGCACTGCTTTGACCGCTAGGATTTCCCGGTTCGCAATGTCATAATTCTGTTCTGCGTCTGTCAGCTTCTTCGAGAAGAAGGGGTGTCATATCTGAGGAGTGCCGTAATACTGTGACAGCACCGCACCTAACCCCACCTCAGAGGCATCTACCTCTACTATAAATGGTCTGGTAGGATCGGGTAGTTGAGCACCGGTGCTAATGTAAACCGTGTTTTGAGTTGGTCAAATGCCGCCCAGGCGGCTGGGGTCATAACTAGCCTCTTTGGCTTGCCTTTCAATTGGCCAGTTAGCGGTGCTGTCACAGTACTAAAGCCTCTAATGAATCTGCGGTAAAAGTTTGAGAAGTCTTAAAACCTTGACCATTGTGGGCTCAGCCCACTCGGACACCGCCCTGACCTCCTGATCCATTGCCACTCCTCCCGTCCCTATTCGATAACTGAGAAATGAGAGTTCCTGCACATCGCATGTCTCGACCTTTACGGCAGCGAAGGACTGTGCGAACATGCACAATGTGTTCTGCCAAGGTTTTTGAATAGATAAGTATATCGTCAAGATATACTATCACAAATTTCTGTAACATGTCTCTGAATACGTCGTTCATAAGAGCTTGAAAACACGACAGAGCAGTTGCCAAGCCATACGGCATTACCGAATACTGGTGTAGTACTGAAGGCTGTCAGATGTACTACTGAAGGCTGTCTTCCATTCATCGCCTGCTCTAAAGCGCATGAGGTTGTATGCGCTCTGTAGTTCGAGCTTAGTAAATATGCTCGTCTCACGGAGCTGCTCGTTGGCTGGGGGGATGAGAGGAAGCAGATGCAGGTACGTAATCGTGCATTGACTATTGTGGGCTCAATGCAGGGTCTAAGGCCCCCATCCTTCTTCTCAATTAAGAAGAAGCCGGCTGATGCAGGAGAATGCGACTTGCATATGTATCCCTGCTGATGCGCCTCAGTCACATAGTCTTCCATCACCTTGGTTTCCACCTCGGAGAGTGGATAGACTTTGGACCGAGGGGGACTTTCCCCGACAGGAGATCAATGGCACAGTCCCACGGCTGATGTGGAGGGAGGTGGGTGGCCTTAGATGAACTAAAGACCTCCTCTAGATCTCTGTACTATGAAGGTAGTTTTACTGGGGAGTCCGCTAATGGGCTCTCTATCGAAGTAGTTCGGATAAATGTCTCTGAACAATGTTGACTACAGCTAGGAGCCCATTGTTTCATACTGGATGTGTTCCAATCTATTACTGGATTATATTTCTTTAACCAAGGTAATCCTAGAATCATAAGGGGTTCAGGATGTTCTAACACATAGAACTTTAGTTTCTCTGAGTGTTGAGGTTCTATACTGACTGACCGACTGACTGACCGACTGACTGACCGACTGACAGATCTCCCTCCCCTCACAGGGATAGGGACTGGCAACCTCTCCACCGGGAGATGAAATGACGAGACTAGAGCTCTGGACACAAAATTCCCTGCCGATCCAGAATCTAAAAGAGCGGAAACAAACACAGACACGTAAGATACAGAAAGATGGGAAGTTACAGTACATTGAGTCTTTGGAGCAGGAGTCATGGAAAGAGTCAAAGAGGGGGACGTGACCTTTGGCCCTCTTGAAGGTGACGTCTCTGTTCCTGTGGTGTGAGCTTGTGGGTTCCGATCTCCATGGGCTCCTGTGAGCCCTCTTCCTGTACAGCAACTGTTGCTGGTTTCACCTTTCTGCCCGACTTGAGGTGTGTGGCACTCGGGGATGTACAGGGGTTTTTGGCTTGTCGGTGTTGGTCGAGCTTGATCGCTAATGCAATGAGCTGAAGGAAAACATCTTGCTTTAGGATGTCAGCAGTACACAGTGTGAGAACAGCACTTTGTTAAATACTTATCCAGACTAAAAATTCCATATTGTCTGAACGCAGTGCTTTCAACACATGAGTGAAAACAGATCTTAATTTTTATCTTGGATATCTGACAGTGAATTGTTTTTCATTACAGTGAATTGTTTTTATTTACCTGAGTTGCTATTCTTTCAGCTTTCATTCAGCACTTTGGATTAGTGTGACCCGCACGGATCAGTTTCAGACAGAATTTAAAAAAAAAGTTTTGGATCTATAACTTAGTCATGATTTGGGCAAAATTTGGCTTCGGACTCAAAACTGGGTGGTGTATTTTGGGCTGATTTTGTTTGAACAAGAATTCTAAACCTACTACAAGTGACAGTTATAGTAAATAGATCTTTAGGACTGAATATTTTGCATTTGTGTAGTTGGAGATGTTGGTGGTGTTTGGTCTATTTTTAGCTCATGTGTGTCATCTCCCCCTCTAGAGGATGGACCCTTTGGATATGACCTTGCTGAGTTCACATTTGGCAGCAGGTAGTGCAATTAGAGCTGAGAAAATGGAGGGGAGGAGTCTTCATACGCATCTGTTAGGATGCTATGCAACATTACCGTTTTGCAGCAAACGAATGGAAAGTTAATATAAATATCAGGCTGCAGATTTTAATGAGGAAAGCTGCTAAACCGTCTGTGTGAAAAAGAGAGAGCTTGTAGAGAAGTGGCTTACTGCACAGCTGTAAACAGCTCTACGATTTCATGGGACAGTGGTCAGACGCAATCTATGGAAAGAATAATCCTCCTTGCTCCCTCATTCTTATTTCTCACTAGTAGCTCACTGAGGGAAGCAGAGGCATTCTGTAGATGCCAAACTTTACATCCAAACCTCATGAGGAGGAGGCACTGTATTATTATTTCAACCTTCAAGATTGATGTTGTCTGCAGTGACTTTGTTGTTGATGATGAATGTGCAATTATATTTTCATACTTGAAAGACATCATTAGTTATTAATATCAAAGTATCCAGTATTCCTGTTGTGTGTATGGCCTTTAGTTGAAAGAAAATGTACTCTTTTCCAATTTGGCATTTGCTGACATCAAAACAAATCGTCCCTTACACAACAATATGTATCATCTGTTTTTTTTCTTTTTCACAGAAGCTGATGTAACACCAGTTGACCTTTACATCAAGCTATGTATATATATATATATATATATATATATATATATATACAGTTGTAAACGAAATTATTCATACCCCTGGTGGCAAATGTTGACTATTATTCAACAAGCAAGTTTCTTCTTGATTGGAAATGACACAGGCGTCTCCCAGAAGATAATAACACGACGTACAAGAGGCATAATTGTGGAAAAAAATGTTTCTCAGCCTTCATTTACATTTGAACAAAAAGCGGCATGTCCAACATTAGCCATACCTTTTGCAAACTGTCACAGTCTATGGGAAAATACCAGCGGAGACATGCAAAAAGCTCGTCAGCAATTAAGGCTTTTCTATTGATTACTGAGAAGGGTGTGAATAATGCTGGACATGCCACTTTTTGTTCAACTGTAAATAAAAGCTGAGAAATATTTTTTCAACCGACATTAACACACACAAATTTTCTTGATACATTTTTATTGTCCAAAAACGGTGGTAAATGCCAAAAAATGGAGATACAAATTTGGGAGCAGAAGTGCTTTCCGGGGACCAGGAAGGCTGGGAGAATGGCACAGGTGAGACGGTTGTGACAACAAGGTTGTTTATTTTTCTCCTGAGGTTGAGGTATGAGGTATCGTTCCAAGAGCAAATAATTAGTAAAAGGACTGGGGTGCTCACTCAGACAAAATTGACCGCAATTGCAATTATTCCTATAAATATATGTAATTTTGTTAAAGTCATTGCATAGTTGCTATTACAGGGTATAGAAAAACTACAAAGACAAATGCTAAAGGGTTCTTTTGACTAGTTCTTTTGATGAGTGCAGTATTTTTTTTTTTTTGCAATAAAAACCATCCAGACAGTGTAGACTGAAACCTGTTGCTATAAATTGGATTATTTCAATAAGTGACTGTGTAATAATGTAATTACATAACAGTAATTATATGCCAACTGAATGTATGGCAAACAATAGGGGTTTGGGTTATTAAGAAAGCTAGTGTGTGTGTGTGTGTGTGTGTGTGTGTGTGTGTGTATTTGTGTGTGAAAGAGAGAGCGTATGTGAGTAAGTGGGGTGGGGGTGGGGGGTGCTGTGAATCACCAGCACTCCTGCCTCCCATTGCTCTGAATCAATACCCATTTATAGAAATGGAATGCAGGAGGGAAATTGAAGTGCTCATTAAAAGCTATGATGCTCCGTCCATTTGTGTGTTTTTCGAGAGCTAAGCCGTCAGGCCTTCCTGCCACTCACAATTTACCGTTCTTGCTATATACCCACCATAAACATACCTTTGGGCATCAGCACCTTCGTTTCTTCCCCTCCAGCTCACTCTTAATGCGCCCCCAGACCCTTTTCTTTCTGCTACCACACACACACAAACTCTTACACACACACACACACACACACACACCCACATGCAGGCTGCCGCTGCTGCTAGGCAACACCTCCGCAGCGGAGGACGAAAGCTGCCTCATTGTTCCGCTGCCATTCGGAGCATCTGTCTCAAGGTCTCTCCCTCTGTTCCCTGCTTACCGTGATAGAGAGAGAGTGACAGAGAAAGAAAGAAAGAAAGAGAGGGAGAGGGAGAGAGAGAGGGAGAGAGAGTGAGTGAGATCTGTGTTTCTATTCTGTGTGGTTAGGGCATAAACAGGTCACCTCTTCAGCTATATGGAGACCTCTGAAGGTCTTCGCTTATTTTTCAGAAACAATCATGATGTTGCTCTCTCAAGCTCAGAGTACATAAAGCACATGCTGTTTTATTGCGCTCGACCTCACTGGAATGAGCCCTTGGAGCCTCCGAGTTCTGTCAAAAGCTTTTCAAGAACACCTCAGAAAATGCAAGTATTTTATTATATGTTTTCCATTACATAACGAAACATGTAATACAAATTCTTCTGTAATGACACATTTTCTCAAGTTTGTCATTCGGAAATTACTCATATATCAAGAAAGTGACCTGACAAAGTGCAAAATGTGCCACTCAGTAGTTAATTTAGTTGGTAGATCTGAATGTGCCATCCTGAAACCAACGAGTCACACAGACAGGCTTGAGCATGTATTGAGCATGTGAATTGAACAAGTGTTTGTTTGTGTGTATGGCATGGAGGGAAGGAGGACTGGGAGAAGACAGGTAACAGTGAGCAGTTTCAAAAAATTGCAACGTTAAACTTTTCAGAGGAATGAATGAATGCATGTATAAAATGAAAAAAATGCATCAACAGTTAAAATAATGATAAATTACACTTTACGCTTTAGCTCAATCTATCATAAACTGTTAATGTTAAGTAAATCAAACTGAATATAAAAATAATTTCAAAAGTACTTATCTTAGTCTGAGGATTATTCCAAGGCCTGTCTTACTGGCTGTCAAAGTGAAAAAAATGTATATGAACATCAAAATGTTTGTATTGTCATTTGAGTCTAGGTATTTCTGAAACAATATATAAATTGGCAAATGAATTGTATTTCGGGAGTCTTTTTTCATCAAAGAATTTAAGCATTTTTAGATCAAGCACCAGAAACTGTTTAATGGAACAATCTAAACAATAGAACTCGATAGAAATGAAAGTATCTTTTTATCTGGAAAACAAGAACAAAACTGCTAAAACCCATAACATACTGATGCAATAGATTAACAGAAGCAATGCAAAACACATCACATCCCCAATCTGAAGGTCAAGACTACAGATCTCGCCTTTTATTTTAAATGGCCTGTGCCTGGATAGGCTGTCTTTGCCTCTTATCGTTCCCAGAGTGCTGTCTTTGCTTTCGAGGTGGGCCTTTTTCATTCAAACCTCAGACAGGCAAACTGGCAGTGCTGATAATGATGGTCTGTGTCAGCCACATTTTTCACCTCTAGTTAAAAAGGGATTGGTAGCACGCACAGGGAGAGATGAGAGGCCTCCGAATCGCCGTGCCTGCTGAAGGAGAGCCCCTCTATTCCTTCCTGTGGTGTCGGCAAGTGCATATTATCACGGCTCAGCTGTGACTATGCTTAGTAATTTTTTAAAATCTGCACAAAGACATTTACATACTGTGATTGGATAGATCGCATGGACTTCAGAACTATAAACTGCTTATTCTTCATCTTCCAGAGATGCTACAGCACAGCAAGAGAGTGAATAGTATGGCTGTTACAATACGTAAATTTACAGGTACTGGCCACTATTAGAAACGTGTAGATGTAGATCCTCCTTGCTGGTGTCTAGTACTATAGCCCATCTATCATCAAGTCCTTCACGAACTGTCAGTTTCTGATCACAGAACTCCTCTTGTGTGGAAATATGTGGAGGGGTGGACCACTTCTAATGATGCGTGTGAAAAGCCTCCATCATACACTCATCCAACCCACCATACACACTATCATGCCAGTACCATTACTGGGTTAAGAATGGTCTACTAAATGATACGGTCAACAGCAGTCCCTGTACTCAGAAAATGACCAAAACAGAAGAGGGAAGCTTATTTTGCAGAGGTCATATTGTATATATATCGAAACAAATGTAAAATGGTACCTATGCTTAAATGTGTTCATTATGGAAGAAAAGAAAATATTTATTTACATAGAAAATCCATTGCATCAAAAATGAAATTTGGTTAAAGGTTAAAAACTATTTTCCTCACAATTTAGAGGCTAAAGTAGCTTACAAGGAAAGCTGATGAGGTCCGGCAATTATTGTATACTATTGTATACTGATTGAGTATGGGAATTAAGGATACTGTCTGCATTCCCTAGTCCATTCATTACAAATGTTGGGCATTAGAAATGTGAAGACTGTAAGAGAAATCATAGAATTGGTCTAACATAAAAATACCTGAAACAGGTGTTCGATTCCCTTGGCTTCCCAACCTTATCCTCTCTTACTGTGAAGAAGTTATAATTAAAATGGTTCTGATTGCATTTTATGTAACCAAAGTGAAGGGTGCCAGCTTGATTTCCGTTGTGTCAACAGTTGCACATGCCCCGAATTTTCCCTCAGCAATCAGTAACCCCACACTTGAAAAACAGTCATGTTTATGTAAGCGCTAAATTTATGTGGCAGTCGAGCAGAAATGCACGAACATGCTGCTGTGCTGCAAGATTAATTGAGGGAACATTTATGTGTCCTAATTATTGTTGTGAAATCCTTAAAGGGCATTTGCTTGTCTTAAAGTACTAAATTACTGGGATTAATCAACTCCCGAAATGATTTAATTAGCTGTAAATTGGAGCTGCGGGGTAAATAAAACCACCGGTTTTGATACGAAAACTGGGAATGAGGGAGAATATTGTTGGGTAACACATTTTTCTTTTGTGATTTTTTTTTTAAAGTATGTATCTTGGAACATGTTCGTAGCACTTAATGTTAATGCCTTCACAACTGGAAGGCAGCAAGAAATTAAGTAATATACAAGGCAAGTACTCATGGGATGCCACTGAATTTACTGGCCCTCATAGGATTCACACCATAAATCTCTCTGTATTGCGGGATGAAGGGCCACACGATCACAGGTAGGTAATTACAGCATTTTCTCATAAAACCTGCAGAGTCCCATATAAGCAGATATTACAACACATGAAAACATAGTGATAGGGATTTCACCCGTGCTCAAGTCTAAATGAGGCCCTTAGACAATTAATCTGTCTGGGACGAGAAATGCGCAGCACTCTAATAACAGTAACCCCAGGTTTCAGTGTATCTTTAAGTGGCCAATTCTAATTTTGTCACCACTTGTAACAAATGGGAGTCTGGGGAGTTAGGATACAAGTGCTGAGTCAGTTTTGCAAAGCATTTTCTAATAAAAGAACTAAAAGTCAAAGTTGTAGCAATCGGGATGCAAGCAGACAGGTTAAATGCAGGATTCTATATATTCAGGAATCATGGACATAAATGCAGGGTCCAAACTGAGTAATCTAGTCTGAAAGGGTTACAGAAATGAGGAAATGAGAAAAAAGCATAACGAACTGGACCTAGAAAACAGGGAACATAAAAACATGCAAGTCGTCACAAAGTGACAGTGACACAACAGAGCCTATTTATACACACATAGCAAGACAGTCAAAACAATGTGGAGCGGGTGGATGCTCACGCAAAGACAGAAGGACAGTGTAGGACCGTGGTCTGGAACATCAGGGACCAGGGGATTTTTGCATCAGCAACAACCTCATCCTCCGGCTCAACAAGTATACAAGTATCTTGCTCTAGTATACAAGTATTTGCCAGCCATTTTCAGACTAAATTTTACTTTGCGTTTCTTTACAAGCCCATACTTCAAACAAACTGTATTTGTTACAGAAAAAAAAGTTAATGGTGCGAAATCAGAAATCACAGCAACATAGAAATGCCCTTATAAAAAAAGTCAAGGGGTCTTAAAGGGTCTAAATGTGACATGGTTCTAAAACATAGTCAGGTATGTACAGATATTTTCAATAACTGCCAACGGAATCTGGTGTAAAATACATCTATCCATCCATCATCTTATCCTTAACCAGGGAAGAAGGCGGTGCTGAAGCCTATTCCAGCAGTCACAGAGCAAAATGTTAAGAAACACACCGGACAGGTCTCCAGTCCATCACAGGACAGACACAAAGACAAACACATTCGTGTGCACGCTCTCACCACAGAGCAATTAAGCATCTCCAAACCACCTGACATGCATGTGTAGCAGGGTTATGTGTGTTTCCCTGAATTTCCCACTTATTTTGGATTTATTTTTCTTTTTTGGCCATTATATTCCAGGTACCTGTTATTTAAATATGCACATTTGTTAATTTATTTGTATGCTTTTCTTTCTTAGGGATGTAGTGGCATGGGGGTGTGGTTTTCCCACACTGGGACCCGGGGGCGTGGCTTTCCGACGCTGGGTCCGTTAACTTGCATGCTGTTCCTTGCTCTGCCTCTTTCGTGGCTGTTCTGAGGCAGAGGCAGGTTGTGTCGTGTCAGACATGGTTTTTGTGTTGTAGATTTTAGTGCAAATCGGGTTTTTGGGTATCTGAAACATAATGGCCATCCTAGTGTACTTATATGTGTGTTTACCTATGTTTGGCATGAGCAGTGTGCGTCTGGCTCGCTCCGGTGCCTGATTTTCTTTATTTTCTTTGCTTTCAGGTATGTTATATTTCATGTATTTAATTCATTTTTTTTACACTGTTTGATGTTTAGCTAGCGCAGTAGCGCAGCTCTTTCGTGGCTGTTCTGTTCCAGGAATCAAACCCAGGACTTTCTTGCTGTGAGCTGACAGCGCTATTCACTCCACAACCCTTAATGACGACAAAGTACACTTCTTTGTGCACTGCGGCTGACTCAGTTGCGTATTGATTTATTTAACATTACTAACTATTAATGAATGCCACTATCACTAAATAGGCCAACCTAGCAGCTATCAGGTTGTGAGGTCTCTCAGGGACAAATATAAATGCGTAAAGTGGTCTGCTTTGTCATCATAAACAGGTATGCTAAATTGTTAAGGTGATTATTTGACAAATTAAAAGAGTTTTTGATAAGTTTTAATTTTTGAATCTCAGGGCTGCCACGCAGAGAAGGAATTCCACACAGTTCACACTGTGTGCTCTGGTATGGTGTGGTGTGGTCTGTTCACGCATATAAGTGCTACTTTTCTTATTTTACTTACTTATGTCCAAAACACCTGCATGCATTTAAATTGCAGGCAAAAATTCTAGATAATTGCTTCTTTGTTGCTGACCTGTTATCCAAGGAAAAAAAACAACTATGCATGCCTGACTCTGAATGTCAGTCTATTCAGCCAGTCTAGATTATAGTTTCTCAGCTCTGGTCCAGAGGGACCCCTGCAAGACACATTTTCACACACCTGATTAAACTCATGAAAGGTTCGATAATTAGCTGATGAGTTGAATCATATGTGTTAGAGAAGAGACAACTTGCAGCAGTCCCCAAGGATCGGGTTAGGACCACTGGAGTACTGTTTAACTAAGAGCCATACAATGTAGTGTAAAAATGAAGAATAAGTAAAATCTGATAGAAATATCTAAATGGGTCCTCTTAGTTAGGACTTGGCTAGCTAGACTGATGGTCTACCGTGTGAGAGAAATCAACCAGTCATATTTTGATCTCCACTGGGTGGGACCTATGTTGGGAATTCCTAAATATGTCTGGAAGTCCAAGATAAGTCACTGACTGAACACAATTAGCAGCCCGATCAGTAGGTTTCTGTCAGATGGTGAACACTTCCTTGCACAAGAGTCAGGACTCTTTAACAGAAGGAATAACTCTGGAAATGCTACAAAATGTTCATATATATTTTACTAGCTTCGTACAAAACATAAAAGCTTCAGTTGTCCTTGGTTAATTTAGAATGGCTAAGAAATGGTGACATGCAATTTAGCTCACCACTTACATGCTAGAATACCACACAAAAAACTAAAATCCCATAGAGTTGTTTGCAGTGTTTAACACTGCCTTAGTGTAATGAACTGAAGAAAGTGGACTTAGTTTTACGGTATTCATTCAATCTCCAAATCACAATCAATTCATTTCCAGGGTTTAGCAAAAATGGTAGGTCCAGGTTCAAAATCCACAAGGGTTCAACATCAAACAGGAGCAGACATCAACAAAAAGTGTGCAAGTGCGCGATTTCGGACACACCGTAAGTTTTTGTCTAAATTCTATGTTGATGTCTGCTCCTGTTTTAGTGCATAGTGCGTTCACACTGGCTGCCAAGCTAAAACTCAGTGCACTGAAAGTACCTGGATGGTGCACTGATAATGGCCAAAAAACACAGTGCGGAACGATGGACACTATGTGCACTAAACCAGGGGTGTCAAACTCATTTACACAATGGGCAGAAATTTACCACACAGACTAAGTCACGGGCCAGACAAGATTAACATTTATTGAACTGTCTAGTACTGACATATAATTATGGAGGGTTAGGAGTGCCAATATTAAATATATAAATATGTCAATAATTAAATAATTAAATGTGTCATTAATT
>JBBPCX010000032.1:18555636-18571516 GCA_037974365.1 Hydrocynus forskahlii | reverse complement strand
GGGGCGTGTCCCTCAGTGCCTCCTCCACTAGACAGCACCGTGCTGCTGCTCACACAATTCACTACACCACGCATTTTGCAGCACGCATTGAACCTGTTAATCGCATTCTCTAATTAAAACAGCGCATAAGTTTCATTCTTCTTTTATTTTCTGGTTGGTAACACCAAAAACAATGCATAAGTGGCTTTTCAAAAAGCAGACACCTTTCTCTCGCTCCGCGAGATGCTGGCTCCACGGTTGAGCCCAGCTCAGCTGCTACCAACACGGAGCACAGCGCAGTGGGCGGAGCTACCAGGCCAGTTTCTCCTCTCTATGATAATAAGATAATAACATCTCCATGATCCATACCCGCCTCCTGTAATCAGCTAGAACCCAAAATGGAATAAGAGCGCTCGTTTTCCGTTTTTTTCCATTTTGGATTTGAGCACAAAATGGGAAATCGGAAAACGGCTCGCGGGCCACATAAAATGACGTGGCGAGCCGGATTTGGCCCACATGTGCACTAAACAGATGCCATTTTGACCACGTAGCGGAAGGGGAGGGACTTCAACAAGGTTTCAGAGTTGAATAATGGCTAACAGTGAAATGCAAGCCCAAGTGGAGGCAACTGGTTTGTATAAATGTAAGTAACATTAATAAAATTATTTTACTAATGTATACTGCGGTATAACCGGCAGATATTTTGGCAGGCTGGAGAATCACGAGCAAATGTTAGTCTGTCACTTCCGCTAAGTGCAAAACGTTAGTGTTCCATTTCGGACAACACTTACCCATGGCAGTGTGCACTACAGAAGGAAGAGCTCAGTGCGCACTGTGCACTACATTCCAGTGCACTCATGTAAGTGCACGATTTTGGACACACTCATAATTTTACAATGCATAGCAAAAGTCAAAAACCATAAACAGGAGTATCGAAGGCAAGAAAAAAGGCATTGGTCAAAAAACAAAGATCAAGATCAATGCAAAGAGATAAGATGGATATGACAAAGCACTTAGTAAACCAGAAAGGCAGTACTTTTTTTTACCAAATTCAGTCCTTAAATAGTGCGAGGAAGTACTCAAAGACTAAAACAGTCCTCTAAGTCCTCAAAGACTAGGTCCCCTAGCACTGAGAAGATTGAACAGCAGCGCTGAATTATTCATGGTTCATACTGAATGCCTAATTGTGATCATTAGTGGTCATCACTTCCCTTTGGTGGCGTTAAATTGCAGGTGTGCATGCAGAATGTTTAATTGTAGAAAAAGATTCAAGGGCGTAGAATTGGGTACAGATGGTAGGGCCACATCCCTACCGATATTCAGTGACTACTGAATTATCCCTAGCAACAATTCTTTCCACAAAATCTAAAATAAAACCACTGTTTTCTGTGTTTAGAACACACATGGTGGCTGCTGGTGGCCTAGTGGTTAGGGCATTCGCCCAGTGATCAGGAAGTCGTGGGTTTGAATCCCAAGACTGCTAAGCACCTCTGCGGTACCCTTGAGCAAGGCGGATGGATTAAATGCAGAGGTGGATGGATTGAATGGATGGATTAAATGCAGAGGAAGAACTTTGTGCTGTTCACAGTGTACTGTGCTGTGCTGTGTATTCACTTCAAATGGTTGACAGTTCTGTTTCTCTACAGAGAGTTCTGCCTTCCTAACCCAGTATCATCATAGGACTGGCTTTGCCGTTTCTTGCTGAAGTGTGATTGACTGAAGCTCTATGTGGCTGTAAGAAATGCCAAAGGCCGGTCCAGTAATTTGTGTGGATATAGAAAGAGGACATCCTTATACTAACAATTCCGAGCTTGAAAAAACCCGTCAAAACCCCATCTTTGTGTTTGTGATGTGGATATAGTTAACAGTATTTTTATGTTTAGATCAAAATACAAATTGCGGCAGATGGTGGACTGGTGGTTAGGGAGTGGCCCCTGCAATCAGGAGGTCGTGGGTTTGAATCCAAGGACTGCCAGTCGCACCACTGGGGTACCCCTGAGCAAGCTGCTGTCCTTACACATTGCTCCCCAAACGCTGGGTCAGCTTTATGCATCTCAGCTTTATGCATGTAAACAGTGAGATGAGACAGTGTGGCTCCAGATTTATAGAGTACAAAAGGACAAGAGGTACACATATATAAATAAACTAGAAAATATAAACTCTAACTAAGAAGCAAAAATGTGCAAGTTGGTATAAGCATGAGGTGTTTGGTACAAGGTAATTTATCTAAAATATTGTGCATCAGTAGTCATATGGAAAGCAGCAATACCGGAATGTTATTGCGTGCTCTTTATGTGCAAAAGATCAGCAGCAGTTTAAAATCAGTAAGTACAGAAACTCAGAAACAGTGTCCATGAACAAGTGTAACATGGATGTGTTTTAAATATAGCAGCATGTGCATCATAAAAGAGTGATGTGTGATGTACTTTGATGTTAATGTGAAAAGATTGCACCATGACTGGAGTAAAGTTACTACTTTTGTGTCCCCATCAATGTCAAAATGAAACCTACACCCTTGGTAAGACTGATGCTGTGGATTCTAAGTAAAAGAGACATTAAAAAGGATTTCTGATGGATTCAAATTTATTCTGCTACATATGCAACATCTAGGGGATGAGAAATGGCTTCCCCTGGACATTCAAAGCCCGCAGTTTTCCAGGAAACCCCTTTTAACTTGGATTCACATATTTGAAAAATGATCTTTTTTGAGCTTCCTGCATATGAGATGCCAGGAAAAACAAAGCATGCACGGCTCATTCATTGCAGGCCAGCAAATCTTTCATACCATTATGGAGGCTGGTACCACTTACAAAACACATGGTGTGGTTGCTCAGATGAATACATTTTGTCACAGTGACCCGGAGAGTCCATTGTTTAATATGTTTGGTACACTTACTAACGATCAGAGATTACACTATGGAAAAAATGAATGCTCCTTGTATTCAAGGGTGTTCACTTTTAGTCTTACAAACTAGATTTCACACTTTCGTTTTCATATATACACCTACTTGTAATTATTTGTGACAATTTGTAGATAAATGTTCCTGTATATAAGACTCCCATATTGGTTGGTTTCTTACTGGTTCTGATACGTGTCTCAGACAGTGGTGTCAACATGGTATCTAGATGATATCCTAGTTCAAAGTGACACTCCTGAGGTTCATTAAAAATGTATTTCATTGCCTGGTGCACTCACTGATGATCACAGAGATCACATTATTGAAAAAAAAATTGTATGCTCCACATATTCAAGGGTGTTTGCTTTTGGTCTTATGTTGCAGTAAAGCTCTACAATTGCAGCGCAAATTGAAGCTAAGGTTATGTGTTTACCACCAAAGCTCCTGTTCAGTCCTGTGTCAGCAGTGCTGCTAAGCCCAAAAGTTCAAATTTCCAAAACAAACAACTGTAGGCAAACTGCCCATCATTATCATTATGGACTCACATTTAGCAAACTAATATGCTGCCAAATGCTTACAGGATGGGAAACCAGGCCATTTTGACAGAGTTTGCTGTGGGGCAGTGCCTACATGTAAAGTGCTCGAAATTGCAGTACATGATCAGTTTTACACATTGTTTCGACAAAGGCTGTTACATGGAGAGAACACTTTAGTTGATCATAAACCTGTGAATAGTGGACGTTGATTATTAAATTATTATATTATATATCAATTATTGATTTACAGGTTTGAAGAACAGATGTGGACTGCTCGAGCACTGATAAGAGCATCAGCTAAATGCTGTAAATGTAAATGTAAGATAATCCTTGAAGACACTGGTTCCGCTGTCTCCATTCTTACTGAACGTGTGTGCCACCATATTTATGAAGTGTCCATTTGTGAACACACTACAGCACAGCACACAGTGTGAACAGCACAAAATTCTTCTTCGCATTTAACCCATTCCCCAAGTGTAGCACCTGGCACCCAGGAATGCCGCACCCGGGGAACAGTGTGTGAGAACAGCACCTAACTCAAGGGTACCTCAGTGGTGCTATTGGTAGTCCTGAGATTCAAACCCATGAGCTTCTGTTCACAGGTGCTCCCTAACCACCAGGCCATTTAGCTTTATGCCTGGTGACTTACATGACCAAACCATACTATAGCTACTGTAGAATAATAATAATAATAATAATAATAATAATAATAATAATATTAATAATAATAATAATAATTATTATTATTATTATTATTAGAACAGTGCATTATTACATCAGTAATGTGGACAGTACAAAAAGAAAGGGCTAGGACTATGCCATTACACCCATCTTCAGTCTCCAGCATGAACTAGCTACTAGCAAGATAGCTACTAATTCATGGCACTCACTGTGTGGTTATATCACACACTCTGCAATCAAAGTTCATTCAGTTAGCTTATGCCAATCACCAAAGGATTGTTCGGACAAATCAGATATGGAGAAACTTGTACTGGGGCCTGGTATGGACTCGCAAGTCATGCTCTGCCTGCCACTAGCAAGATAAAACTGCCATCAACAATACTGCCCCATTATAGCCTGTGTCTACTCCAAATGCTTTTTGGAAAAAGATAGCTGTTGACACTGTTGAACCTTTTCACACTGCTTTCCCTGACTGCGGCTTTGCTGTAACTTACTGATTATTACAGGCATTGGCCAGAGATAACCTTCTGTTCTAATGTTACCTTAGCAACCCTGATGTTTCTTGTCACTGTATTTAGTCAGGAAGGTAATGCACTAGGCTCTCAGTTTGTTTCAGCTAAGTTTGAATTTCTTGCTGAAAGAGATATCAAGCATTACTGCAGCTCTGTCTATTATCCACAAGCAAATCAGGAAAACAGAAATGCTCAACAGAGTGTTCGGGGACTTGCAGAGGCAAACATGAAGGAAAACCTTGGAAGGCTTTTTGAGTTTCTGCATACATACAGAGCCAACCCCCACAATGTGACCAAAGTGTCTCCTGCTGAGCTACTACATGGCAGGCCACTTAACACAAAGTTTCATATAAGATGTCTCCAACCCACAGTGCCACGTAAACAGCCAACAAATCTGAAAGAGAGCATCCAAAAGAAGCAAGAGAAAACAAAACATTATATAGACCAGTGGCTTGGTGTGAAATATCCCACATTCTGTCCAAATGCTTCCATCCAAATATCCCACAATCTATCCAAACAACTGGAAAATGATGTGCAAGATTTACATGACTGCATTAAGCTGCAGCCCAGGAAGTCCCTGTTGTTTACTTCTTTTCATATGAAAAAGTGTGGAATGCCACCCACCTTGCCATAGCTCAATCATTTCAACTCCTACTATAACTGCCAGAGGATGCTTATATACCACAATATACCACATTTTAAACACCTGAAACTGTGCCTGAAAACTCCTTCACCTTCTCCACAAACACACAAAGCCTAAAGACTATGCTGACTATGTGGCCTAAAGACTATGCTGCTTTAAAACACAGAAAATTTGTGATGATTTAAAAACCTAGCTGACTCAGTAATACAATGTTATGCTACATTTGTACAGATTAATTGATTATTTGTGCTGTCATTTCTTGAAGATGATTACTTCAAGGTATCATGGTTGGGACGCATATCTTCATCCCATCAGCTGCCCATTGGAGAACCCAAAACTTAGTATTAGGGCCCTTATTCTTTGCAGTTTACACCACCTCCTTGGGCTCTCATGGCATCTCTTATCACTGCAATGCTGATGATACACAGCTGTACCTGTCCTTCCAGCCAGACAGCCACACCGTCTCGGCACGCATCTCGGTTTGTCTATCAGACATATCCCCATGGATGAAGGATCACCACGTAAGGCTAAACTTTACCAAGATGGAACTACTGGTTATCCCAGCAAATCCCTCTATCAGTCACAATATCAATACAATCTTCACTCCTCATCCCATCCCAAGGTGGTGAAAAGTGTCATGATTGATGACCAGCTATGCTCCTCTGACTACATACCGTCTGTCTCTCAGTCATGTTGCTTCGCCTTGTAGTACATCAGGAAAATCTGGCCATACCTGACTCAGTATGCCACACAACTCCTGGGCCAAGCCGTGGTCATCTCTCACCTCGATTACTGCAATGACCTCCTAGTGAGTCTCCCAGCTAATATGACATAACCCTTGCAGCTGGTTTAGAACACAGCAGCTCGGCTGGTCTCCAAAAACCCTAAAGGCTGCCTGTTGCCCCACTGCTGATTGATCTACACTGGCTTCCCATGTCTGCCTAAGTTAAATTCAAGTCACTAACTCTTGCCTACAGAGTGACATCTGGGTCAGCACCCAGCTACCTTAATTCTATCATTCAGGCTTATGTTACTACTTGCTCTCTCCACTCCTCCACGGAACATGGCCAGGGTCTGCAATCCCTACACACATGGGAAACCCAGTCAGGACTCTTCTCTTTTGTGATTCTCTGCTGGTGGAATGAGCTGCCAGAGGCCACTAGAGCAGCAGAATCCCTTTCCATCTTCAAAAACTTCCTGGAGACTCATCTATTCAGAGAGCATATCCTCTCTTGATGCACTATATATCTTCTTGCACTACTCCCTACATAAAGATTTTAGCACTCAGAACTCTTCTCATGCTGTCCTGAAACTTGGGTGTTTCTTTAAATTGTAGGTTGTTTTGGAAATAAGCATCTGGATATAATGTAATGTATTGTGATGTTTCTGTACTAAGCATGAAAACAAATACCAACACAACAAAGACTTCAGTCACCCTATTTGTAACTTCAGCATAGAGGATTTATTGCAACTTTAGGAACATCTGGTGCCTTACCTTTGAAGCCATACTTTATCCATACACACTCCCACTGTGGGCACTTAGGACATTCCTCCAGAGCCGAGATAGTTCATTGTTAAATTAATTTATTTTACTGGCAATCTGATAAAAAGTAACAATACTGAGTAATTGAAACATGCAGAATATCGGATCTGATAACCGGACAGGCCAATAATCAGTCGACCCCTACAATAAAGTAATGTTGTGGCCACAGATTGAAAGTACAACAGACATTGAGAAGGATCGGTTTATTTTGCTGTAAACACAACACTAACTCAAATTTTCGTTGGCTGCTACTGCACAATGATCACAAAATAATGAGGCAGAACAACTCATGCTTTTTAACTGCCTACTTAACATACTTTAGATAAGAAAATGACTAATGTACATTTTAAATGCGTCAGTATTTAGATGAGCACTTATCTGTTTGGAGAAAACATCAAACCACCAGTGTTAAAGAAAAGAACACCTGTTTCTGGAAGTAATCATGTGTGAGGTCAGATTGTCTGTGTCTGTTCTTAAACATGGTAACAGATCTGTTAAATACTGTGACACATTTAAAAAGTGTTACAGAAAAGTGTTTAGAGCCTAAACACTGTGCTTAACAGGCAATAGGCATGTACTGTAATTAGCAGGGGTTTAATGATACAATCAACTCACGTTTTGGTTCGATCCATGATTCAGGGCTCATGGTTCAATGCACACAAAATATATTTGACGAAGCACGAATGAAAATTCAATATTCTCACAATATTTTGAATGGAATTTGAAAGAAAAAAATTATGATTGTGTATTCAGGTCTGGCACAATTTATTCGTTAAACTGAAGCCCAGGAGGTGATGCATGACAAGTTGCATGATGGACTGGGATGTGGACTGGAACTGGTTTAAAACTAAACAATGCAGATACTTCAAATATCATACTTTATAGAAATGCTTATTTTCCACAATGCATATTTGTCAGATTTTGCATTGTGATATGATGATATTTCAATGGTTTTTTACACCCCAAGTAATTAGGCCCTTAAGACTGAGAATGCTCTCTGCAAACAAAGTTTTTTAAAAGGAACTTTTTTCGGATATTTTAAAATGAAAAGTTTGATTCTTGCTGCTTGGCATCTCGAGGGAATTCTCAAACAAATAACTGCAGCGAGGCAGCGGTGGAGCAGAGGCTGTTATGGAGAGGGAAGTGTCAACAACATTCTCTTCCAACAGAAGCCTAAAAGCTGAGAAAGAGTTTCAGACGATCTGCATGGGTACAAGCCGCTAATAAAGGCCACCGACCAGAACAAAGTGGAATCGGATTTCTGTCTAGGGTACTGCACACCGTTTATGCCCATTCCTGGACAGGTCTTTCTGCTATGGCAAGTTTATTTTCTAGGCTTAAAATGTGTTCAGGCCAGCTCTGTACAGTTTAACTATGCAACATTTTTTAACTTTCCTGGCCAGGAAGAAGTAGTCAAAATAGAACTGGATGCCATTTAGGTAATTTATTCCACACATTCTTGACCTTCAAGCTGCTTCTGCTAATTGCTCTTTTTAATTATTGCATGCAGCGTAATGGATTCCATCTCGATGTTAATGTGTGCCACTGTAATTTAGGCACACTTCTCCTGCTCTGTTGGTAAAATATGGGGAGCCTTGAGCAAACAAGCTACAGTTGAAAGCAAGGTGGTACAATCCAAAAAATGTGATTTGGCTCCAAAAATTTGATTAAATCAAAGCAATTCACGGAGAGTAGTTTTATGAGAGATCGATAAGGAGCGCGGCCTCTTAAATCTAGCTTGTATCTACAGTTCAGGGAAGCTGTATGTGCTTCGGCTTGTCACGTTGATGAGAACCTGTATCCCTGAATGACCGTAAAACACAGCAGCACGGAGCTTGTCCTTCACCCAGGCCCTGCTATTCTGCTCACGTCTTGTTGTGCTCTGCGGTTTCGGGGTCCATTTGTGGTCAAATGAGGGGAAATGAATTTTCATGAGTTCTTTCAAAGCAAATTGAGATAGAATTAAAGTAGGGACTCACAAAGCCCACAGGGCTGCAGGAGCCTGCAAAGGCTTTGAGCCCCTGTTCTCTGAGTGTTAGGTGCAAGGCAGCAGATGAAGGCTGTGCAGTGGCCAAGCCTCTGCCACTTGACTGCTTTTACTGCCGTGAGGAAAGTGCTGGGGATGCAGGTTTTCTAATCCATTCGCTTTATGGAGATACACCCCCTGAAAATAATTATACTGTAGTTAGCATTATCTCAGACAGGAGCTATGTAAGAAGATGGATATGAAAATAGAGAAAAGGGATGGTAAAAAAAAAAAATAAATGAAGAAAAAATGGACAGGAATAGACAAGAGTCATTAGGATGCCACTCCCAGGAGAGCACAACAAATGAGAAAAGTGTCATTAGGGAGCTGAACTCCATAAAGGGCCTCTCTGACAGCTCTCTATTCAAATCAGCACAAGGCACTGCATTAGAGCCTGCTTCCTTTCCAGCTCCAGTCCATTCCGACTACCCCATCGATGCTCAGGCAAGATAGCTGCATTAAGGTTGCTCTGCAGCACTCCTCTCAGTGTATGTTAATACATCAACTTTGCTGTTTAAGTACATCTCTTTACCCACTGCTTTCACAAGTAGCACAATTAAGTTGGCTCAAGGCCAGCAGACTTTGGCTGGCAGCACTGCCAACTGCATAATGTAGCTATAGAGATTTAAGATGTCCACTGGGCAGGAGCAACATAACTGGACTGCCGTCTCAGCAACTTCCATGGGTGAAAATTCACAGAAAGCATCTTTTTCTTTCTTCCTTTAAAAAAAATAAAAATAAAAATCATGCTAGAAATGAAGCCAGCACTAAAGGGAAGGGAAGCCAACCCTGTTTGTGCCTCCATTATGAATGATTCCGAGCATGAAAGGCGACAGTATGTGGTGCATTTCTCAGCACAGTGGGAGAGCATTTGTAACCCCTCACCTTGTGCAGAGAAGCCCATTTTTAGCATTTGGCCCACTAATCACGCAACGGAAAGGACGCCTAAAAGCGTGATTTGCGTACTGTCACAACCTCTCCCACCGGACATCCCGCTGTGGCTTTATGCACACCTGTGTGGTCCCATAATCCAAAAGGGCTTGTTGCGTAAGGACAGCACCTTTAATGAATTAAAAAAAAAAATGTTATCTTGCCAAAGCAGAATCCTCCTGAATATGGACTTTTTGTCAGAAGAGCACACAGAACTTTGGCCCTGTATTTTTGCAACTCCATTACAAGCTTTTTCTGGTTATTTTCGCTGGCACTCTGTAACCCGTTTTGAGCAAATCTATATCAGGATAATAAAGCCATATGGCTGGACCCCTTGTTTTATGGTTCAGGGCTTTTTACAAGTTTCTCAGCTGGTGCAAGGGCTTAAAAGCTGCAAACGAGATCAAAATTCTCAGCTCTGAATGGCCTGCAATCTTTAACACATCACGGCAGGATCAATATTAGAAAAAATATAGTCCGCACCTACTGCATCAGAACACAGTGTTCACAGAGGTGCTTCGAGGGAGTCATGAATGATGAAAGGAAGACTTATTCCTGAAGGATCCATACTGTCTATGTTGTGTGCCCTACTGGAGATTAAAGCAAAAAGACTTTCCAGATGATTACCATACATTCGTGCAGCTCATTTTATGGAATGCACATTGTGACATATAACAGACTCATTTCACTCAATGGACGCATGTACCTCATGAAATGTTTCGTGTTGTCTGTTTCAAAGCTACAAAACACTGAAAACATTAGCTCATGAACTATGGAAGACATGCAGACCACCAAAATGACCTCCCTGAACAGACCGTATATCCATCAGGAAACTGTTGCAGCAATTCAACAATTTGGGATTTTTTAAAATTATATACTTATTTATACATATGTACATTCATTTATACATATGATGATGATGTTCTATGGCATTAATAATAGTGATAAAACATTTAAACAAAGCGATCACATTCAAAGCAACTAGCATTTTCATGCTAATTCCAGAATAATTTAATGGCAGAACCTGGTTATGTCACTCACCAGAATAAAAAACAGTGGGATGTGCTGCATTGTCTTAAGGATGGATTCTGCGCATATAGATATCTAAACTCATCCAGTGTTTAAGTAGGCCAATATTAATAGTAATTTACCAGCATTAGCTCAGAGCTAAAGTAACACCAAAGATCCTCAAGCAGGCAAGAAAGTTGTACTACTGTTAAAGTCTGTTTAATCAGGTAAAAAAAGGAAAGGAACACATTGCAACAGTAACTGACATTACGTAGGGTGATGAATATTGGATTAATTTTTATCTCACAGTCTACTTCTCATATTTTTATTATTACAAAGCAGTACATTTCAGTTTTAAATAACAAAGAGTTTAGAGCGTGATTACTCTTTAATGAGCTAAAGTATATTAGTGGCTAATAACATTTGTCGACCAAAATGAATGTGCTACTGTCACGTCCGGTCCGTCTTAGGCACGCCCCCAACGCAGCCTGTCGCCTGAGTACTAGGTGGTACGCAGCTCTGGGTACGGATGTTTGATGTCATGGGTTGTCGTGTGTGTGTGGTGGGTAGGTGCCTAGGCAGCCCTGGTGAGAGTGGGGAGCCTCATTAGCTCTCCGGCTGGGTTGCTAGGTACCTAACGAAATGTCTATCTGTCATGTGTTTTAGTAAAGAGCTTGTTGTCCGTATTGTGTGATTGGCTGTCTGCGTGAGTGTGTGTGTTTAAAAGTCTAGCCGATCCTCAGAATCATTGTGTGGTCACCCTATTCCATACTGTGGCTCTGGGTCGGGTTCTCTGTGGTCAGAGAAAGTTTGTATTCTCTCTTGGTTCATGCTTTGTGTTCTTGGAGTAGGAGTGAAGGAGGGCACGCACACTACAGACCTTCCAGTTACATCCAGCGGTCTCTCCAGTGGCAGTGGAGAGAACCAGCAACCAAGCCACATTCCGACGGTGTGTGCATGTCCCCGGCTGTATCCACAGGCGTGAACGCAAGAGCTCTCCGCCTGAAGTGAGAAAAAACTGTACTGGCCCCTGAAAACAGAGGGCTTGAGGAGAACTTTGGAAGAGAAGGCTCTATCACAGAGTACGTGCCCAGCGTGAGGAGGAAGTTTAGTTCGTAACTGTACACTAGAGTTTTTGGTTTTTGCTCATGTTTGCCAGAGAGAAGGTCCTCCGGCGTGAGAAAAGCTCCTCTTCCGACACAAGCGGTATTTTAGATGTGTGTAAGCCAGCACGGCTTTTTGAATATCGAACTCTACATTAAAACCCTATTATTCTCATTATCTCTGTGTCCTGCCAGTTGTCATGTCCTATCAGCGACCGCTAGAGGTCGTCCTTGCTTAGTTTTTGTATTTAGGTTTTGTATTGAACCTTTATTATGAAGTGGTTGTGGGTTTTATTGTTAGCATTAGTCACAGCTGGGTGGTGTTTAGAGGAAAGTGTTTGAGTTGGTTTATTGGTTGTTGGGTTTTGGGTTTACGTGTTTAAGTTTGTTTGTTGTGGACCTCGGTGTCGGTCCACCATCATAGTGAGTGGTTTAGTCTGGATGGTCCCTTCTCTCCTTTTGTTTTGTGTCTGAAGTGAAACATGGGAGTCTGCGTATGCGCCTGCCCTCATTCGGTAGTTGAGGGGATTTGTGACACCAGTGCGTCCTTCCCCATACCCACCATGACAGCTGCATTACAGAAAACCAGAAATCTCAAAATTAGAGTTATGGATGCTAAGGAAATAAAAAAAAAGGTTTGATGAGAAAATAAAAAAAGTGAAAAAAACTAAACAACTGAATTGAACAACAATGTCTACACACTCAAATGTGGTGGCAAGAAAAAAAAAAGAAAAGTTAAAGATAAAGCATTCAGCTATTACAGTGGGTTAGCACTTCACAACAAAAACACACACAACTGGGCTTGGTCGATTACTTTTATTCTAATTTTAAATAATGCTAGCGCAGCAAAACTGAATCTTATCTGAATTCTGTTTGATATGTTCCCCTGATTGGTAGAACCAAGTTCTAAACCATGGTAAAATACTTGAGTTCTGTATTAATGCACTCTGAATAGCTTCTTGGACTCTTGCACTCTGAAGTTACCTTGGACTACAACTTCAGCTGCCATGTGCAGTCCAAACAAATCTAATGTGCCTTTCAGATATATTATTTAATTAACTGAGTGGGCATATGCGCATAATTTGTTAATGAGTAAAATGTGTGAACATATATTATAGACAGCATTGCAGAATTGTTAGGCTAGGTCAGGTGGCATGCTTTGTGGGCTGATGTTTTGTGATGATTTACTAATGGGACATGCAAGTGCCGGAAAAAGTCAATAGTTCCAAAAGCTAGTGCTTACAACTGAGCAAAACTGAATAGGTGGGACATAATATATTAAAGTAAGGGTATAAAAAGCAGTTACAGTTATAAATACCTAGACATAGAGCCAGACATAAGTCCAGTTCTGCTTTGTTTGGCCACATGGTGGTACAAAAATTTTTTCATGTGATTAGAAGTGAAATATTTAACTTGCTTTTTTGCTCATTGTTACCTTAATCAGACTTCTATCATTGTACAAGACAAACATCAGAGGTGGTGAACTGTTGAGCAACATTCATTAAGCATTCTGAGGGGCTTGTTTTGATTCAATGCCATCTGCTGCAGCCAATAGGATAGCGTATTGCTGGTTTGTTTTAAGTAGCATATACTGCCAAATACAAGTTAACAGCTCAGAGAACAGCCTCTTCATTCTGAAGCTTTAAGCTGAAGCATTTACTGTAAAACTGCAACATATATAGTAAATATATGCAGTTTGAGAGAAATAACTGGTCATTTGTAAGGAAAAACTTTTTTGAGCAACTACCCCAACGCTGCCAATCCTCTTGCTGAGATATTCAGATACTATTGTAATGCTAATAGTTGAATGATGAAAGTAGCACAAAAGTACTAGTCTAGTTATACCTGCACAAAAAGTTCAATAAAATGGAATTAAAATTCATGATGACACGATATAATTATGAGTGTCATATGACATTCATGAAATTCCTGGATAAGAATGAAAATGTTAAGGTCTCTGAAAGTTGGAGACATCCTTCTGTCCAGGGAGACAAAGAAAGGTCTGGAAGAATGAGTCTAGCAGGCTAACTGGACACTAAGAGCTGCCATTAACTGTGCTGTTTGTCTCAATTAACCTGCCGCACCATGACAGTACCTTGGGAATACAACAGAATTAAAATTACACCTAATGTAGCAACTAATTGCGAAATTTATTCTCAATTTTCCTACACTCACCTTCAAGTTAATCATCCATTTCCCGTTTTACTCTTTGGGGAAAAGTCTTGGAACAGACTAATTTAATTTGAAATGGTACATCTCTTTCTGCGTAATTGTTTTAAATTTAGTCTTATTATGAATCAATCTCTTGCAACGCTGGACACTGACACTGTAAACAGGATGACTGTCATAATGTGACCATCGTATTCATGCGAATGCTTTCAAAGACTATTTAATTGGATATTGGTGTTTTGAAACTGCATGATTCATCTTTCTCCTGACTAAAAAGGATTTAAAAGAATCAGTAACAGCCTTAAAATATGCTACCTGGCGTAATTGTTGCAAAGTCTACAATTTACGGGTATATAATTTACATGCTTGTACGTAAATGTAACTCATAGACTACATGAAACATATTTGGCTTATGTGGCCCTTTTTATGAACCCTGCTACATAACACTGGCATAATCAAGCCATTAACACTATCAGGATCATGAGTCCATCGTCATGACTGATACTACTTGTGGGTTCATGGATTCAAATCCCAAGACTGCTAGTGGCACCACTGAGGTACTTGATCCAGATGCCATCCTCAAACACTGCTCCCTGGATGCCCCTCATTCGTGGCAGCCCACTGCTTCACTTGCCGAAAAGGTTGAATGCAGAAAATACATTTCACATTGTTCACACTGTGTGCTATGGTGTGTTCACACATGACCATAAGGGGCCGCTTTTCTTTACTTTGCAGTGTGTGATGTATGATATACAGTAAACCCCCGAAATTTGTGTGAGTTACATTGTGGTGTGAGCACCCGCCCTGTTCTGGCCACAGGTGCTCTGTAGAATGACGACGAGAACGCGCTGCTTCACATGTAAACACATGTACTGTACATCACATGTAAAATATCACCTCAACGAAAAGCATTTAGAAACGGACCTGGCAGGCTTGAGATGCCTTGTATGCGTGGGCTCCAGAACCATTATGTTAGTGGAGCGACTTTTAAAAATCATCAGTTTCCTACATCAGCTTATTAGTTCAGTCCCCCACCAAGCGCTGTGTATGAGTGAAACACGCAAGATGTCGCGTGCAGCACGCGGCATGCAAGTGTTTGCGATTAATTTAGATGAGTTAATCTTGGAGCTTGTAATGAATACATTTGTTAAATCGCTTGACATTCCTAAAAATTAGTTACTTTTATTTTGCTTAATAATTGCTAAATAATTTTCACTAAATGCATATAAACTATATATTGCAACGAGAAAAACAAAAGAAAAAACGTGGAGGATACTGCGGTTTCTGCTAATTTGTGAGGGTTTCCGCGAACAATTATTAGTTAGGTTATTAATAAGTATTAGTTAGGTTATTAGTAAGAAAAAATCTGTGAACGACTGAAGCCACGAACTCTGAACCACAACTTCACGGGGGTTTACTGTAATGTGATGTGAAATAAACTATTATGACATTAAATATTGTACATTTTCAACCTTATTCAGAGTGACTTACCATTTCAATTTGTGACAGAGGCAGAAGTCTTGCCCATGAACTCTTTTTGATGCACTGTTCTATGTAGGGGCTTGGAATTGTACCCCAGTCTGTGGTGGGCAACGGTATAACACATTATTCTATGTCAGCATGTTTAGTGAAGTGTTACTGCTCGTGTTAAGGGTTGCTCCTTAAAGCTACCTCACAGAAAGCTACATGAAATAAATAAGAATAAGAACATGCTGCCTTATAACTGAAACATTGTGTTTCAGTGTTTCAGAAGTTTTGAGATAAGGCAATGAACTAAATACATTCAGGGCTTCTCTCTCTCTGTCTCTCTCTCTCTCTCTCTCTCTCTCTCTCTCTCTCTCTCGATAGAAAGA
>JBBPCX010000032.1:18497385-18528319 GCA_037974365.1 Hydrocynus forskahlii | reverse complement strand
AGAGAGAGACAGAGAGAGAGAGAGAGTTAGAGAAAGAGAAAGATAATAGGTCAATATATGATTCAAATTTTAGACTTAAAAGAAAATGTGTTATAATAACAAAACAGTGTTTTCTCAATTAAATGATAAAACAATGAAATGTTTCACATACACAGGTATACATGTACAGGTATACATGTACAATGTGTAATGAAATATTACCCTGAAATGTCTTTGAGACTGGGCAAAACAGTTCTAATACATTAAATTAAAGAAATAAATAAAGGGTAAAACCAAATAATAAAGTTCATAGAAACAAATATATTCATACAAACAAACTGAATAGAGTATATACTGTAAAGTGCTGTGTGCTAGTTTTCTGATGTATATAGGTTTGAATAACACATGGCTGGTGTGACACAGTGAGGTAGAGAGTTTGCTTTGTCTTATGGCCTGAGAATTGAAGCTTCTCCTGAGCTTCTCTGTTTTGGCCATAATGCATCTGAGGCATTTGCCTGATTTCAGCAGGTTAGACAGACAGTTACTGGGTTGAGACTCTAATGATCCTGGTTGCTCTGGTCCTGTATCTGCAGAGCCGGTAGAGCTGATCTGGTGGAGCGTGCTGCTACCTGGTCTTACTCTCTGTGGTCCCTTAATGTCCTGTACAGAGCTGTTCCCAAACCAGGAGGTGATGTTCTGAGTCAGGCAGGACACTTTCTAAAGTCTTTAGGATCATTGGAACAATGTGAAATTCTTTCTCTGCATTTAATCCATTTACCCAAATGAAGCAGGGGGCTGCCACCAATAAGGGGCACCCAGGGAACAGTGTGTGGGGACGGTACCTTGCTCAAGGGAACCTCAGCGATGACACTAGCAGTGTTGGGATTTGAACCCACAACCTTCGGATTGCAGGGGCAACTTCCTAACCACTAGCCACCAGCTGCCTCAAAACAGGCATTGAACACATTAAGCTTTAAGTTAACTGGAGTTTATATTCATATTCAAGCATATTTAACTGGATAGCGTCTTATTTACAGATCGAAGTGTATTTTTTTCACAGAATGTCCAACACAAAAATGCAGGAATGTCACTAATCAAAAAGGAAATATTACTGGTAGGAAAATATGTACTGTTTAAAATAATTACACCATTCATCAGTACAGTCTTGCCGTAATATTTACAAATCCTGTGCACTGAAAGTATTTTTTTGTCTTGTTTTATGTTCACTTGAATCTGAACTTTGCGATTTTGGGAACACCATTATACAGTAGGTAACACATCTTTTGTCTGTAGAAAAATGTTATTCAGTCACAACAAAGAGGAATCAAATTAGTTTTCTCTCTCAGGTTAACCACACAGTCAATAAAGGCTCCCATTCTGATTTTCTTAAGTAGCTTTGGCAGGTGGCTGAAGACTTGAACAATGCAGGTATTGTTGACTGAATTTTAGTATCACTTCCTCAACATCAGTCAAGTGAATGGATGGCTTGCTTCTTAGAAGTGATGTTTCCGTGCAGAAAACCGATCTGAAGTAGGATTAATAGACCGCCCAGGGAATTCCCTTACTTATCTTACCTTTTCAACCTTTCATATCCAAAGTCAGAGCTTTACAACCCACAGTTTTGATGGTGTATAATCATGTTATTATTTGATTTTCATTTGAGTGATAACAATGTTGTATAACCAATAAGTGAAAATAAATAATGATCCCTAACAGCCCATTATGGGAAATTACATCTAAGGATATCAATTAAACATTTACAGCAAAGGCAACGCCATTATGCATTTGTAAATTAATTACTCATGAATCATTTAGGGGGGTGGGGCGGAGCTGTAAGGGATTTCAGAATTTGTTAAAATGAGGAAACAGTCCTGAACCTTAACCTGGCCACCTTAAGTGGCTTACTTATGATTTTACCCGGAAACTATGAGAAAGACAACAACTGAAAAAAATTCCGATCTAAAGTCCATTGTGAACGTCAAGGAACTGATGTTCAGTTTCTTCATTTACATGATCTCTTTAGTCACTTTAAACAAAGGCAGATGTTAAGATCATTTTTTAACATCAAGTAAGAAGATAGATATTTTGTTTCCCTCTTCGTTCTGATTCAGAGTGATTTTTCAGTTGGCTGTCCAGTTGAACCAGACGGCAAAATCAAGAGAGACTCAAAAAGAACTTGTCCTACAATGGTTCAGGGCTCTTACATTATTTGAAGGTTATTCATCCCTCTGTTGCATGCATTGTGAGAGTAATGTTTTTGAAAGGACTTTACTGTCCTCAGTCGGATAAAATGGTTGTAATTATTAAAATTCAAACCATTTTTAATGGTGCAGCGGTGTCCTTGGGTAAATTGCCTTGACGGAACGTCCTGTGACAATGGAAATAGAGTAACTACACAATATATTAATATTTAAATACTAAAAGGAAAAGAGAGAGAGAGAATTCTGTTTTATCGTAATCACAATAATGTCACATAATGTAAATGTGAAGTAATGTTTCACATATAAAAAGGCATTTAAAGTCACAATTAACAGTGCTAAGACATACAAAGAATCAAGTAAATTTAAGGTCACGTTCAGTTGGTTTCATTGAGCAAACAGTCACAGGAACACAGCAGAAGTGACTGTTAAAAACTCAGAGCCACCAATATGTCACTAATAAGTGACATTTAACTTGTTGCTCACTGTATTTATTCCACATTAGCCCTGTTGCTTCAAAGCAACTTGCAAATGTAAAAAAGAACATTAAAATTCTTTACGTGATACTGACTGGTGAAAGAAAAAACATTTTACACCCTAACAGGTTTGAATCATGTTTTGCATGAATGACATTCTGAATGATGTATAACTAACCTTCTAGGCATCTTTATTTATAAAGGGTGAGGATGGAAGAATGAGCTAATAGCAAATTTGCTTGCAGTTTCAAAATGACTCGGAGTCATAAGTGGAACCACAGATGTCCGAAAGAACGAAATGAAAGCAAAGGGAAAGCACTCCTAGATGGCCACAAATAACTACTGAGGAAGGCTTCTCTGTAGGCCTGTTTATGCGGCTGGTGAATACATGGTCAGTCTGTTTATTCGCCTGCACTTCCTCAGCCAACTCTTTCTCAAGCATGCCACTGAGCTGGGTGGCAAAATGCTTCAAGTTAGCATATTAAAGTAGATTCAGAGATATTTTACAATAGAAGCCCACTGACAGGGTTATTAGGGTGGATGACATACCATGGCCTCCATATTATACTCTGACAAAACCAGTCACTGTAGGACAAGAAATATGATACAAATTCTTGTTATATAAAACTTTTGTGAGTGTTCTGTGAATCGTCTGGTGGCTGCCAAAAAACACATCTGTAAGTAGAGCTTGGACTCTTTTTGTGTGTACCCCTAACATAGTACCTGTCTTCATGTACCACCACAATGGTTGGTGTGACCGGAAGGTCCAGATGACTTCAGGCAGTTTATTTAATTTTCCAACCATGTGCTGCTGCCAGGACCTTCCTGTTCACGACAGCATTCCATAGTCTGGGGGTGTTAAAGTGGAGCAATCTTCAGAGATAGCCATACTATGTCTCACGCCTTCACTCTATTCACCACCTTAGAGTTCAAAGGCAGAGGCAGTATAATGACAGTCGAGGCTACATTGTGTAAACTGTATCACATTACCGAATGTTTCCGAAGCCTGTCATCAAAAGACCTGCCTACGTAGGGAGAGGGCTCTTTGTTGCTGTTGTTTCTTTCTTTTTTCATGTTTCTAGCCTTGTTTCCATTTTGTGAAATTGAGACCTTAGTCTCTGAGAGACTACACTGCAGTAAAAAAGGTGTGTCTCCATGATGATGCGCATTGGGAAATTCTGAGCTCCATTCAGTCTTCAGTAGATTTAGAACCCATGTCTTTGGGGTGACACGTTGACCGCCGCATTCAATAGCAATCAAATCTATAATAGTGGTTAAAAGTGGAAAGTTGGGGGTTTAAAAGCAACAGAACCTACAGGTGTTTTCTCCCAAAACATTGGGCTCTCCGTCATTGAGGAAGTGTCAGTTTTATGAAGCCCATACAAGGGCGTTCTAAGTCACAGCGGCCTCTCTGGGATCAACAGTTGGTGCAAAAGTGTAGTAATAGTTGACTTTGCACAAACATTTCTGCACACATGTGCATCAAATGGACTGATTTCCATCATGGCCAGACGCTACTACAACTACAATGTCCACAAGAAACCTTGAGGGTAGACTGCTGGACAAGCTCCACAACCTCAGCTTGCTCATGTACTGTTTTCTTCTAATTCTGTTGCTTTTAGAAGAATTTATTGCTTTTCAACCTCAGTCTTTGCATTTTTTGTCCACTTTATAACTCATAATACTGTATTCACTCACATTGGTACAGTTACTGCACCTGTCAACTGCACTGTGTGTTGCCTTGTCCTTTTTTGCACTCTCTCTTTAGTCCTATCCTGCCTGCACCTATGTAATCTTGTGTAGTCTTGTGTTGTTTCTGTTATTTGTCCTTTGTGCTATCCATTTCACTGTGTATATGATCGAAATGACAATAAACACCTTGACATGACCTGACCTGACTTGATGTCAGATAAATCATAATTCACGGAAATAAATGTCTATTTTACTGTGAATTCTACATGTCTACTGAAATAATAAGACTAAAATTATAAGTGCCTTGGACAGTGCTAATAATAGACTAAATTTATAAGTACCTTGGACAGCACTAATGTTTCTAAGAGGGTCTAAGGCAGGGATCACCAACCTTTTTGAAATTGAGAGCTACTACATAGATACTGAGCCACACGAAGGGCTACCAGTTTGATACACTAGAACAGAGTTTACCTAAACTTCATGTATAATAAACATGATTTAAATGCTTTTTTAGACATTGTCATTTTCAAATCTATATAAATGCAAATGTGATCAAAGAAGAGTAGCAACAGGACAAAATTAAATACTCTAGTTTTAGAACAAGTCTGTGGGCTACTCATGTCTAAACTCAGTAAACGTTTTGTTACATTTATCATTTAAAACAATAAGTTACATTTACCAGACACTTTTATTCAAAGCGACTTCCCTTCCCTAACTACAGGGGACAGTCTCCCTGGAGCAACTTGGGGTTAAGAGTTATTTGAGAGTGAGTGTTTTTCTAAGAGAAGCATGTAATTTTTTCATCGGGACAACACATTTATGGGTAGTCTATGGGAAACTCTGTGGTGACATACTTGAGACTGTTTTTATCAACTATCCTTTCCCACAGAGATGGGAAACTAATTCAAGTTCGAATCACAAATCGTCCAAACCTATAAAGAACATGACACATAATCTCAAAGCATATTATACAGCTTTCTGCTATGTTAGTGCACATTTTGTGAATCTGTAGTAGGAAATGTGCACCATTATTGAAGAAAAGTGTATTGAGGGAAAAAGATTATGCACACCTAGTTCTGTCCAACCTATAAGTTGGTTTTGGTCACACACGGCTCATAATGAGCATTTTTGAAATTAGATTTGTGTTTTTTTGCTTTTGTTGCAGTTGCATTTTATAGTGTTTCCTGTTTAAGGCTCTGTCTATGTGAGGGTTCATCATTTTGCATTCACTATGCCCCTCAGGTATTTTTATTTTAACTGTAGGAACATCTTGGTGGGAGTCACTGGTGATTGGTGGTATGTTTTATTTTGTAGTTTACTTTGTAGTGGCTTCAAATTTGGCCACTTTGTCATTGCTTTTTTCCTTTGTGCATTGATTGTATAAGTAACTGTCCACATATATCATCACAGTGCTAAAACTCAACCAAGTATACATTTTTTCCAAGGTTTTATTATAATGTTGTCATGTCAGAAAAAATATGGAAACAAATCTATGTATGATAAAGTCTCCATGCAAAATAATACGTATGATGGCATATAATTATAATATGTTTATAAATAGTCATATCTTTATATTATTGATATTATACACAATTAATATATACAAATGTCTTTCAAGTTATATAATACGTATAATTGTTATAACCATTAATTTTACAGAACAAAGCAGCAAAGTAATAGCAAATTTGCATTTTGCAAAACCCATAAGCTTAAATGCGCGAAAAATAAGTCTGCACCCAAAAGCAAAACAATTAGACAAACATTTTTCAAGACGTAGCATAAACAATAAATAAATAATGTTGCAACACTGCTGTTAAGTACAATGAGAAGTCATGAGCTGATGAAGTTTTGTCATTTTCTGTGATGCAGTCTTCACAGTTCATTTGATACGTTTTCGTCTTCATATCTTCACTTTTGGACACTGACCATTGCGACCTTACAACATACTGTTCTTCACCCTCTCAAAAATCTGCCGCACCTTTGCTGCAGGGACGCAACCTTCTCGCAGGATGCTAATGGTACCTGAAGAGAAAAACTACATTAGTATGTATCGATAAAAAAGCACAAACAACAGTTGTTGCTGTTTTCGGTTTCCTATTACCTTCATTGATTTTCAGACAGTTGACCACTGTTGATGCCACTACTTCATTAGACTCTCCGTCACACAGTACTCCTTGAATCTTGTGTCCAAGGCGACTGTCGGAATAGGGAAAAAAAGCATTTTTAAGCCTTGCTAACAATATAATTGGCAAGAGAACTATGCACAGTTGTTTCTCTCAGGGATTAAATGACATTTCAATATAAAAAGAAGGAAGGAAAATCAGGGGGGCTTTTCCATGTCACTGTGTTATGTAAGGGAACTAACCAAAATCATAATTAAGTTGGCCAGCAAACTGCCTTTTAAATGTGAAGACCTGCTTATTAAGTGAATGGATCAGTAAGCAAGAGGTTCAGGTTTGGCCAAGAAAAACATTTGATAATAGTGTACTCTGTTTTGTTCTAAGTGTATTTGATGGTTACTTGGACCATCTCCTGATAAAGGCTATATTGTGTCAGTTGTAAAAAACGCTTATTAAAAAGCACCAATCACCAGAATGCAACTTACTTAATGACCATGTCATGGTGTGTGCTGTCAGGTTCACCACTGGGGTTTGCGGATGTGATGGCCAATGGCCCGGTAATGTCACATAGGTGTGCTGTGACCGTGTGGTCAGGGACACGGATCATTATGCTTTCCTTGGTCCCAACACGGTCATATGCTGGTCCTACACCTAAAGGTAAAACAGTTCTTGGAGATTACCCAAGACGAGAACATTATTCAAAGATGTATGATGGTATTTCACAATGGTGCTCCCTTACCAAGCTTGAAGAGCCAGTCACCCTTTGGCACGATGCAGCTGATGCCTCCAGGGTAAACATTTCTCATGAACTCCCACAGCAGAGGGCTGAATGGAGGTTTGGCTGCCACAAGCTGCTCCACGCTGGAGATACAGATACAGATGGGCTTCTCTGCAGGGCGGTCCTACCAAGCAGAAAGGTACATAGGTCAGCCAACCTTCTGTTAATTGTTCTCATGTTTCTAATAAATACTGTAAGCCATTGATGCCAGACTTTGCCCTAAAAGCCCCCCTCCCTGTGCTTTCCCTGCTCTTATGTACCCACTTCAACATAAAAAGGGTCGTAAATTGGATGATTAGTTGGATCGGGTGCGTTGAGAGTATAGAAACCTTTAAAATGTACAGAGCAGGGGGCTTTCAGGACCATGGTTGCAAATTTCAGCAGTGAGGTATTGTGTACACAGTATTACTTTGATATTGAGCTCACTTTGATGTTGTAGATCTTTTCTATTGCACTAGGGTTCTTGCAAGAAGCAGCCAGGGCATAGACAGTATCCGTAGGAATACCACACACGCCATTATTTTCCAGCAATTTGGCAATCTGTAGGAGCCCACTGGTCCCCCGAGAGCTAGCAATTGGACATGGAGTTGTAGAAGTGGTTTCCTTCTTCTTTTTATTCTGAGAAATGAAATTAGAATAATCAAAACCTTTCAAAGCAAACTGAGATGATGTATGGGATGTATACTGAAATAAACAGGTCGACAAAGCATACTTGTATCAGTGCAGGGCCAACTGGAATCAGTTTCTTGGAGAAGATGCAGTTAACAAGTGATGCCAGAGTCCCATATAAGCAAGTTATGGCGAACAATGAAAGCATCGCAACTGAAAAAGAATATTAAAGAGGATATAAACTTATGTAGTCATACTCAACTGAATATCAACTGGATATCAAGATTTCTTGTTACTCTTGGGCACCAGACCAACTTTACCTTCCAGTTGGTAGGGCAGTCTACCAAGAGTGGAGAGTAGAAAGCAAACCACTATGACCTCCATGAGAGTGGTTAATGTCAGAAGAACAAGGTTGCCATAAGCAGCTGCAAAATATGACGATGATAGAATTTAATATATCTTCATTAATTCAAAACTGATTAGCAAATGCAAACTGATAATTTTCACTACTTTTGCAGTAAATACTGAGACATACCAACTAGCATCAAGAAAGCATTGATCACCAGAAAGGCTATTGCTCCAGCTGTGAAACCGCTTGCTGATTCTGTGGAAATCTGCAGGCGATGCCCTGTAGGTGGATAATTCAATATTATCAGTAACCTAATTTGATTTAACATAGCATGTACTCTAACAATAAAATATTATATAATTGTGTATGCAAATTTAGTACAATTTCAATATTATATGGACATACCTGCAAATCTAAACCAGGTCCAGGTGGCCCAAATGACCACATAGAAGGATGGGATGACGGAGCCAAATCTCTGGCCACCCTGAACTTGCAGTCGGCTGACATATCCTTGGATGATGGCTCCTGGGATGAGCACCCAGGGAACTGTCAGGTCTAGAAAGCCCAGGTGGGGCTTGCTGCTGTGGATGGCTGACAGTGCCGCCACTCCATTGGTGAGGTAAAACAGAGCATCAGGGAGCTGGGAGCCCCTTCCCTTGAGTGGATCCTGTGGAGACTTCCTCCTCAGACAGCCAAGGCCACTCTGGAGTCGTTCAGTTGAGACAGGCTGGAGTCCGACGGGAATCAGAGACTTCTCAGCAATGGTGTTGATGAGACGTGCAAACGTGCCATAAAATGATAAAGCTGTGAAGAGCGCACAAGCCACTCCAAAAAAGATATAGTACCTATCGAGAGGAATCTGGGGGATTGTTGAGATGGTTAGCAGGAAGAAGAAGGCATTGTGGACAAATTCCAGGGTGTCCGTGTTTAGGCTTGCTATGCAGAGGACCAGAGCCGCTGCCAGGAAGAACCAGTCGCCCACCATGGCCTGTCTTCCTATAGCTGCTTCACTCCTTCCCGTCACCACAGACACTACATACTCTTCCCAGGTTTTCACAAGCCAGAAGGCGCAGTGCAAGCCAAACTTGGTTGCATGGTAGCAGTCTTGGCGCAAGTAGGCATAGTAACTGGACAGGAGCTGGGCGGCAGAGTTAATGGATATCCAGATGGCCCCTACTGTGATTGATGGGAAGTACCCAAAGGCATAGAAGGCAAAGATGAATGGCGAGACTGTGTCACAGAAGAAACCCAAGGCCATGGGTTCAGCATATTTCGTGTTCTTTTTCTTCTCTTGGCCAAGACTTTGGGAGCTACTGGCATTGGTTGTCCCAAGAAGCAGCACGTTGAAAAGAGGGTTACCAAAGCCTTTGAGGACGTAGCGTTGGGCCACTCCCTTGATGAGCAGTGCTGCTGAGCCATAGATGGCAAAGAGCAATATTGAGAGCTCCAGCACTCCTGAGACCACCAGGGCCCACCCAGCTACAAGGCCCACAGCTTCAAATACCAATGTGAGGGTGATGGACCCAAACACAAAAGGCATAATGTAGTTCACTGTGGCTGAGCAGAATGCCAACAGCAGGGAGAGCAGGATGTATGGCACCAGCCCCGCTACAGCAGATTCTGTGAGGTATCTGGGGATGGTGGTTTCATTGCCAGAAGAAGAGTTTAAAAAAAGGGTCTCGAGTGTAATGTTTACTGCGGTTGAAGTGGTCATAGAGGCATTTGGATGGTGCTGGTTTGCCCCCAGAAATATTCTTGTTGCACCATAACTTCCCCATAGAGCTGCATAGCCAATGAAAGATGTGGCACTAAGATGATCATATTTGCGGAATGACAAAAAGCCAGCAATCATTTGGCAAACTCCACCAATTAGAATGAGATGAACACCTACAAAGACCCAAGTGAAAACCAACATTAAATTTATATGGAAGCCATATGTCATATGAAATCTTTTTGGGGTTTTGAGGGTTTCTCACAGCATAAGATAAGATTGTACTTCAAGGCAACAATTTTTGAGCTGTTTCTACAGGCTAGTTTCTAGACCAAGTTATATTAGCCATTCCCCATTGCAATCAAGGATGAATGGCTGTTTCTTGTTAAAAGACAGAGAAAGTGACATATCTAGCTAAATTACTGACTTTTGGGTTTTCCACTGTGAAGCTGGTACAAGCAGGTTTAATGGAATAATGTAGTTGTAAAGGAATAATAGTGAGGGATTCATTAAAGTTATCTCATCATGTCTTGAGATGCGATGTTGGTGAGAAACAAAAAATCTCAGAACATTAAATTACCTGCAAGGATGTTCTCCACTCCAACTGCCGGAATCCCAGTCCGGGCTCCATGGAAGTTTTGCAGCAGCACTAAAAATGCACTGATGCCATTGGCCAAGAACCCGAGCACTCCAGGCTCGCTGTAGAAACTCGCAGGAAAACCACTGGCTGATGCCATCAGGTCTGTTTACTTTAGCTGATAAGGTTGCACAAGGAAATGAAGCCAAATTATTTTCTCAGTTCATTCAGTATGTTTAGGTCATCTGAGTGATGGATCACTTCAACTAAGCATTTATCAACCTCGAGGTTATTTCCTTTAAATGATTATGTAAATTAAACCATTACATAAATCAGAGAATGAGAACTGAACAAAATGAACTTATTAAAAAATAATAATAGGATTTATATAATGCCAATATATACATACAATTATACAGTGAAGACTTTGAAGGTAGATTTATGAATAAACATGCACGTTTTATGTTAAATCTGACATTTAAGCAATAATGAAATAACACATATAATGTTTGTGAGATAATCCTGAAGTTTTTGGATAGGGTTTGCTGTAGTTTTGACACGATTCTGCAATTAAAATGTTCTCAAAAAAACATGAATCTATCTGTGTCTTTTTCAGTCCCTCTCAGATTTTCGTTCCCTCCCTCTGGGCTTTCAGAATAGGCACTTGGTCACAGCCCTTACACAGGTGCTTCATTTCATTTCCTGGCACCGGCCTGAGCTGACACAGGTGCTCTGTTCGGCAGCAAACAAGTAAAACTCCAGCAGCTCTCTGGTTAAGACGCTGACCCTGACCCAGGAGCTCCACTTAGAGGCACAGTATAACACTGCATGTCTGTCTAAAATCTGACTTCTGTCTCCTCTCTCAAGATCTGATGAGAAACCTGTTCTGGAGAGAGCTCCACAGAGTCATACCAGTTCACTTGTGGTAAGATTAATTTGATTTTCTGGACAGTTTTAATGGAAATTTGGTTTGAAATAGTTAATATACACTGACATCTAATCAGCCTCCTTTCTCTCTCTTCTATCTGCTTCATTCAGAAACCAGAGACATGCTTCAAGAAGGAACTTACCTCGTGAAGATCCTTAGTTTAAAGAATTGAGTTGAAGCAGAAGGATGCTCTATGTTTATAGGAAATGCTTCCATGGAGTGGGAGGAGCCCCAAAACTCCGAGCCAACCCCAGAGCCATCTCAAAGGATGACATGAATGACCCATACCTAAGACAATCAGCTTCCTGCTCTGATGATGGGAAATCCCACCCAAGATGCTAAAAAAAGAAAGTCTTGGGAAGTTTCAGACCCGTTTCCTTCTGGGGTGTTTTATGAGCCTTTCTGAGTGGCACAGTATATAAAGAGGAGATCTAGACTCACCTGAGCAACAAGAGCATCCTCAAGACAGCATCGTTCTGTCCTGTGCAGAGAGAGAAGACTCAGAAATTTCAACTTGAAGATAACTAGAAACTTCTTCATGATCTCAGCCAACATGCTCTCCAAAGTACAGGTATTTACTTTTACTCAATCAGTGCATATATATATATGTATATGTGTATATATATATATATATATACATATACATATGCACTGATTGATATATATATATATATATATATATATATACATTTATCATCTATTGACTCTTTCAGTGTATATGTGCTATTAAAGATGGGTATATATATGGAAAATATATGTAGAATGAATGGAATGTGCCCACAAAGTTCTATACTAGCTTAGATTTATTTCACTTGCTTTTCCACTGTCTACTCCTGGGTCTTAGCTATTTTAGTGATACTCTCAGCCCTAACTGTCATAGCATAACAGTTTTGTCTCATGTCTTGGAGCTGGAGCTGTCTAAGGAGTGCTATTACTTACATTCTTGTGGAATGCTTGGTATGTTTACAATGCAGTTGGACGTTGACATTGCGGTTGTTGAGAGTACATTGCAATGGCATGTTGATGCTTCCAGTTTTACCCAATTAGCTGAACAATGGGTTATTCAGCAAAGAGAAAGGAGATGATTCAACCAAAAAAAAACTATTCAGGCCTGGCTAAAGATCAGCAGATTATCTAAGAAAGATTGGATCAAGTGTAGAAAAAGTACATCATCTTTTAATCAAGCATACTAAAATAAGAATGAAAATGAGCTGAAAGCATACAACTTTGTATTGTCCAGAGATCCTTCAGAACCCTGAGCACCATTTCTGTGGTCAGAGGACTGCACAGATCTGCACTTGACGGTAAGGCAACTCCGTTGCTACCCACACTTGTTTGCCTCACACTTTCATTTTGGCCTGGCCGCCCAAACATTTCCAGCAGCTGGTCTTAGTGAGACATATTCATCAACACCTCACCAGCCATTAAGGCAGCAGCACGAACATTAGTGGTTGAGGCATTCCGTTCTGTTGCCTTTCTCTACAGTGGTGGAGCGCCCTGCCCCTGAGGAAACTGTGACCAGCAGCTTTGGCAGGTTCATCCAGAGTGTGCAGCCAAGGCATCTGTCGCCTAAGGTGCTCCAGCGCAGTACACGCATGGTGTTGGACAGCATCGGAGTGGGGCTGCTGGGTAGCACCACTGAAGTCTTTGAACTGGCCCTCCAGCACTGCCGGGTAAGGGCACAGGATAAAGAGCAACAAGAATATGCTCAGTGTCTAATTTATATATATATATTTAAGTACCTATTTATGTATACATAAAGTAATTCCTCGTTTGTTTCACAAATCACTTTTTTTATTCATGCCAACTGCCCTTTACATTGCATTACATTGAGTATTGATCGCTCAGTATTGTGCAAAATCTGGGTGAAGTAATTTACATGGTTAAGCATATTTTTTCTCTTCTCATCTAAAGTTACCAATCAAAACATACTTTTTAAACAAGTCTTCATTAACCTCTTAAACATTAAGGAACCTTCAGGAGCTTAATATTTTAAATCCTCATTTAGTTTAAAGTTGACATGTAAATCAAAATGGGGCGTGTCCCTGGTCAAATTAAGCTTATTTCCTTATCCCATTTAAAAGACAAAATGATTGTTTTGCTGCCACCCATGGCCATGATCATGTTTCACCTTCTACTCCCACCAACCTCACCAACCTATGATCATGCGAATACAGTCAGAGAGCCTCCCTGATACTGCATTAGGATTCACATTCCTTTGTGATTCACACTGGTGTTAAAGAGGATAACGAACGGGGATAAATGTGGTAGTATTAAATAAATGGAAAGTGGTTTTGGAAACTTGCAACACCCAAGTTTTTAGAACACCAGGAGTAATGCAATGCAAATTCCTTAATCGTCATCTTAGCAGCCCAGAGTTCATATCAATTCCTGTTTTTCAAATAGATCACAAGGAGATGCATTGACTCCAGTTTCCCCTGAGTGACGGCCTGGTCTTTACAGAGTACACTTCATTCCCACATAGACTTTAATATGTCTGTGCCTCGTCTAGACTCGCAAGCCTTAGCTGCTTTTTTCCCCACATGTGGACAGAAACGGCACTGTGCCTACTGCTTACACAAAGTCTGTTCCTAGCCAGCTATGTTGGCCCCTATCCGGGGTGTGTGTGCTAGAGTGAGGTAGTGATCCCACTGATCCTTCTTTTCCCTCTTCCCAAAGCACATGTACGCTCCTGATGACATCAGCTTTGTCTACGGCCGCAGCGGCACCAAGCTCTCCCCTACCTTGGCTGCTTTTGTCAACGGAGTAGCAGTAAGACTTGCTATTTTTTCTTTGGAAACAATGACTGTTCTGTCCTATCCAGTAGATTCTTTTCCCAGAAACAAAAAAAAAAATCTAAGAAGAAGACACAGTGTCATTATGATGGGGTTGTGGTGAGAGAGATGGAGAAAAATTAATGTTGTTGAACAGACCTGACCTGACCTATAGGACCAACAGCAGGTATTCTGTAATTGACCAGGAAATAGTTCCTCTGGATTTTGTATTTGCCATTTCGACACAAATTATCATTAGGTCTTGCTCATATTTTCCTATGGTCAAAATATCCGTATGTGCCAGAGGGCTAAGGGCTATATCTTGGTTCCTTTAATGGAGCTAACACATCTCTCAAGACTAAGACTAAGACTAAGACTAAGAAGACCACTTTTGGAATAATTCTGATAATATTTATCCACTTGAAATTACCCACTTGAGACCCTAGTGAGTGGGAGGTCCAGACTACGTCTAAATTAGCTGATCTTCCTCAGGCTCATTCCATGGACTTTGATGACACCTGGCACCCCGCAACTCACCCATCTGGAGCAGTGCTTCCTGCACTCCTCGCCATTAGTGACATGCTGCCCAGCAACAGTAAGCCAAGTGGTCTGGACTTCCTGTTGGCCTTCAACGTGGGTATTGAGATCCAGGGCCGTCTGATGAGGTTCTCCAATGAGGCCCATAACATTCCCAAGAGGTGAGAATCGGAGAGCTGTCTCCCTAGTGTATGCAGTTCTCTCTTTCACCACACCAAGACAAGGGCCACAGTAAAACCCCATCAAAACAGGATACCTCAGTGTTCTAAAATATAGTCACGAAAGGAGTAATCATACTACTAAATATGAGAGCAGTCCCAACAGGAGTGTTCTGTGGGGTGGGGAACAACACAGGCACTCTCTAAGCTAACACACAGAGCTGGAAGAGGTTACACCTACTGAACCCGTTTAGACAACTGTTTATAGGCTTACAAACCGCTTCTGTTTATGATTGCACTTACTGCCCTTGCGTTCTTATTTGGACTCTCGGGGTGGAATAAAACAACTTGTTATTTCCCCCAAATGTTCTTTAAACAGAATCCACCTATGTAATTTGAGTCATGTTTGCAGACAACTGTGGTTAATGATGCATGGGACTGTTATTAGACAAAATAATACTCTCAGGACAGTGTATTGTCTCTAGACTTGCTTTAGGGTCTTATGTTTCTTTTTTACAGAAGACAACTTAGAAAAGAGCAGAATGTTATTAATGAAAAATTATCCCTTTGTTCCCTCCTCTCAAGGTTTCACCCCCCTAGTGTCGTAGGCACAATGGGCAGTGCTGCTGCATGTGCCCGTCTCCTTTCCTTGGACCGTTCTCAGTGCAGTAACGCCTTGGCCATTGCTGCCTCCCTAGCAGGTGCCCCAATGGCCAATGCAGCCACTCAGTCCAAGCCCCTCCACATCGGCAATGCCTCCCGTCTGGGTCTTGAAGCTGCCCTTCTTGCCTCTCGTGGGCTTGAGGCAAGTCCTCTGGTTCTCGATGCAGTGCCAGGCGTTGCTGGTTTCAGCGCTTTCTATGAAGATTACGTCCCAGGCCTGCTGCCTTCCCCTGAGGAAGAGGAGTATAGCTTCCTGCTAGAGGAGCAGGACATGGCCTTCAAGCGATTCCCAGCCCACCTCGGTATGCACTGGGTGGCCGATGCTGCTGCTTCTGTCCATAAGGCCCTAGTGGGCCTTTCCACAGGTAGCATCTCTCCAAGCATGGTGCAGGACATCCTGCTCAGGGTTCCACACTCCAAGTACATCAACCGACCTTTTCCCGAGTCAGAACACCAGGCACGCCACTCCTTCCAGTTTAACGCCTGCACCGCTCTACTGGACGGGGAGGTGACGGTTCAATCTTTCCAGCCTAAGGCTCTCCAGCGGCCCGAGCTTCATGCACTGCTGTCCCGCGTCCGAGTGGAGCACCCCCATGACAACCCGGCTAACTTCAACTGCATGTACGGTGAGGTGGTGGTGACTTTGGTGAGTGGAGATGTGCTCCAAGGCCGCTGCGATACCTTTTATGGCCACTGGAGGAACCCCCTCAGCAACGACAGCTTGTGCAAGAAATTCCACAACAACGCCAGTGCAGTGCTGTCCCCAGGGAAGGTTGATGCGCTGATGGATGCTGTGGTAGGGCTGCAGTACCTAGATGACTGCAAACCATTGCTAGCTCAGCTGCAATAAAAGGCTTAGCAACACCAGCTTTTATTGTTGTTTATTGGTTTTAAACAATTACTGTACTTTCTATTGAAGGACTGAAAGTAAAGCTTGTTTTAAAAATACACATGCATCTCTTTTTTGTTGTAATCAAGAATAAATGAAGGCAACTGCAAATGTATAAACTGAGAGCCAGCAGCTGTGTCAAGTACTGAGCTGTTTTTACTGGGAAAAGATGTAAAAAATGTACATATGACTTGTAATAGTTTTGTAGCTCTCATTGAGAGCACTGTATTCTTTGTATAATTTTAACATAACAAAATGATTTTGTTTGGGTGTTATTGTGGTCAAGGGTACTGTTTCAGTGCACCAGTGAAATAATATATTCATTAAATAAAAAGTTTGAATCAACTTGCGTTTCCCCGTGTTCTTACTTTTACCATCGCTGAGACATTTCTTAATAGCTGAACACAAAACATCAGGGATGACCATATTAGTGTTTTAGGAACTAAAGTAATTATGAGCCATTTTTACTGGTCTATTCATATTAATTTTTCATACAACGTAAGGGCCACTTGGTGTTTCAAAACTGTACAAAAAGCAAAAAATTAAAACTGACAAAATGATTTCCCCTGATTCCCCCCTATATACCTAAAATACACTGCCTTGAAAAAGTATTCATACACCTTGAACTTTTCCACATTTTGTCATGTTACAATCACAATCTCAAATGTATTTTATTTAGATTTTATGAGATGGACCAACACAAAGTAGCAGATAGGTGTGAAGTGGAAGGAAAATTATTTTTTGCAATTAAAAATCTGAAAAGTTTGGCATGAATTTGCATTCGACCCCCTTTACTCTGATACCCCTAAATAAAGTCCAGTGCGACCAATTGCCTTCAGACGTCACCTAATTAGTAAATAGGGTCCACCTGTGTGTGGTTTAATCTCAGTATAAATACAGCCATTCTGCGAAGGCCTTAGAGGCAGGTCGGTGATAAAGTTGTGGAGAAGGTTAAAGCAGGGTTAGGTTAAAAAAATATTCCAAGCTTTGAACATCTCACAGAGGACTGTTCAATCCATCATCTGAAAAGAAAAAAAGAGTATGGCACAACTGTAAACATACCAAGACATGGCTGTCCACCTAAACTGACAGGTGGGGCAAAGAGAGCATTAAATCAAGAAGCAGCCAAGAGGCCCATGGTAACTGTGGAGCGAGAATCTGTCCACAAGACGACTATTAGTCATGCACAAATCTGGCCTTTATGGAAGAGTGACAAGAAGAAAGCCATTGTTGAAATAAAGCCATAAGAAGGCCCATTAGCAGTTTGCGACACGCTGTGTAGGGGACGCAGCAAACATGTGGAAGAAGGAGCTCTGGTCAGATGAGACCAAAACTGAACATGGCCTACATGCAAAATGCTGTGTGGTGGAAACTCATCAGCCATCCCCACTGTGACACATGGTGGGGGCAGCATCATGCTTGTGGGGATGCTTTTCTTCAGCAGGGACAGGGAAGCTGCTCAGAGTTTATGAGAAATACAGGGCAATGCTGGGATCTGTTAGAGGCTGCAAAGGACCTGAGACTAAGCGGAGGTTCACCTTCTAGCAGGACAATGACCCTAAACATACAGTCAGAGCTACAATGGAATGGTTTAGATCAAAGCATATTCCTACGTTAGAATGGCCCATTCAAAGTCCAGACCTCAGTCCTATTGAGAATCTGTGGCAAGACTTTATAATTGCTGTTCACAGGCGCTCTCCTTTCGATCTGATTGCGATGGAGCTATTTTGCAAAGAAGAATGGGCAAAAATTGCAGTCCCTAGATGTGCAAAGCTGGTGGAGACATACCCCAAAAGACTTGCAGCTGTAATTGGATCGAAAGGAGGCCTGACAATGTATTCACTCGGGGAGGGCTGAATACAAATGCATGCCACACTTTTTAAATTTTTATTTGTAAAAACTTTTGAACACTGTGTATCATTTCCCTTCCACTTCACCACTATGCACTACTTTGTGATGATCTTTCACATAAAATCCCAATAAAATACATTTACGTTTGTGGTTGTCACGTGACAAAATGTGGAAACCTTCAAGGGGAGTGAATACTTCCCTAAGGCACTATAATAATCAACCTCATGAACAGTAACAAAAAAATCCAATAAAATATACCAAGAAATAAATTGCAGTTATTTGCTAACATGTGAACTATGAACAAAGGTAAACATTGGTGAACAGTAAGTACAGGAGTGCATTTATGCACAGTAACATAGGCTTCACCGATCAGCCCATGACATTAAAACCACCTGCTTAATATTCTGTATATCCCATTATACAACCAAAACAGACAGACAGAAAGACAGATAGGGATTTTATTTATTTTAACGTGACATACTTAAGCATCTCCAGGAAGTGGACAAAGAGATATGCTTGGTGCTGAGATCATTGGTAGAAGATTGAAGGAACACAGGGGAAAGGGCGTGAACCATCAATCAGAAGGGAACAGGGTTACTCGCATTTCAGATTACAGGAAAATGCCTTCAGGTCAACCATGCCCAATGTCAGCAAGCATACACCACACCTTTCTTCCCACCATGGTTGGAACAGCTGATTAAACAGAAGTGCTATGAAATCATGTGTGTGTGTGTGCACGCGCGTGTGAATGCGTGAGTGTGTGTAAGAATAATGATAAATATAAGTCTATTGCAACAAACGCATAGAAAATTACAGCATTTTGTCAATACCACACTGTAAACTGCACTATACTTATTTTATATATGTGTACGTGTGTGTGTGTGTGTGTGTATGTTTAATTATGCACAATGTTTAATTATGTTCCCTTGTTCAACAACAAGGGTTCTCAAAAAACATGTCCCTTGACTAGGGTTCTTAAATTTTTCTCATAAATGAAAGGCTCCTGTGTGCCATTGTTCTGTGTTTTACAGTGTATTGCACAGTGGTTTCCAAAGGGTGTTCCACACACGTCTCACTGTCAGTATTATCTCTAAAACTGAAGATGACAACATTTATGTAATTTTGTCATAAAACGTTCAAACACAGACTAACCTGACTGCATTTCTGTGACGGTTACAGCCATTGACTGAGATTTCAGATGGAAAGTCCACCAGCCATTGTTATCCATTATTGCAAGAAACTGATACCTAAAGCACCGTAAGTCACCTTACACTGCAAGCATGTATGTAGACACAGACACACATTTTCTTGATTTCATGGCACTTCTGTTTAATCAGCTGCTCCAACCATGGTGGGAAGAAAGGCGTTTGGCCTTCCTTCACAGGTCTCTGTAGTTTTAATACACTATGGGGCTTTGTCAAAACTACAAAACAGGACTTACAGTTTGTTAATGGTGCTGAATGGTAGACAAGAGTACTACAATAGTGGGGGAAAGATTGTAAATATATGATAAGCCTGATTTTCCCAGAAAACGCTGTGTGAGGCAGGTGAGACTACTCTCCCTTTCCTTCCTAAAGAAAAGCCTACACCTCCTCAGGACAAAAGGTATCTCTGCTTTCATGCACCTTCAATGGTAGGAAGATTTAGGTAGCACTAAAAAAACAACAAAGGCGAAAATTCTAAGCTTTCCTCATCCAAGATTTTATTTGTTTCCTATCAAGAGTGAAATAGTATACAGAGGTAACACTGAAACTAGACCAAGCTGAAAATGCAATCACAACCATACCAAAGCAAAGGCCTTTTCACATGACTGATGAGTGCATGAGTAAATATTACAGACGTGTGTACTGTGCCCACAGACTGCATTGTTAGCCTTCAGTGATTATTAAGAATGCTATTTGGTCAACGCAAGGTGTTAGGATATGAAATGCAACCACATTTGAACTTTATTCCTGAGATAACAACAGGCTGGTGGCTAGTGTCCAATAGCAGTGCCGGGAGCGCTATCAATAGTAAGTTAGCTTTGATACACAATTTGGGTTTTCATGTTGTATTTACTTTTCAAAAACATTGCGTAAAAGCAACAGAACATCTGAGTCACAGCTAACATCACAGCTGCAGTCGAATCCAGCTTTCACGGGAATGTTAACGTTTCACGGTTAAAGAGTTACTTTGTAGACTGCAACTTATGAAGGTCATTTGATAACCAACTCCAGCACATACCCTTTACTTTTTCATTCATGCATTACTTTTTAACAGTGTGTGAACTTAGATTTTTTTTTTTCTGTTAAATTGAACAAAATGTTTTTAAATGCACGGGCACTTCCGGGACACTGGGGTCGCAATGCACTGATCAATCCACACCATCAAGGTTGCTAAAAACACAACCTTGGTGGGATTGAATACCGGAACGATGAGGTGGCATACAGAGAGGAGGTGCATTGATTAATAGACCGGTGCAGAGCCAAAAACATGTCCCTGAATGTGGACAAAACAAAAGACATGGTTGTTGACTTCATGAGGGCGCAATGTTATCATTTTCCACTGAACATCAGTGGCTTCTCAGTGGAAATCATGCAGAGCATCAAGTTCCTTGGTGTTCACATCGCAGAGAACCTCACACAGACCCTCAACACCAGCTCCATCTCTAGGAAGGCCCAGTCGCGTCTCTACTTCCCACGGAGACTGAGGAACTGTGTACTGTATATATAGTTGAAATGACGATGAACACCTGCTTGATTTACTTTATTAAACCTAGAATGAAGCTTCTGCATACATTGTGACATGTGTCTATGTGATGTCTACGAGGGGTGTTCTATAATTTATCTACCTGAGTATGAAAGAAAGCAGCAAGCGTGTTGAAACAAGTCTGGGCAGGTTGTGACATGTCTCAAGGTCACTCATGCACAGCTGTGGTTCAGTGCCAGTCTAACATTCCAAGAGACCTCAGGCTGTCAGGAGCTTCCTCACAGCAGCCATGCTGCTTCTTCACGACCATGCACCAGTTCATACGTCACGTAAATCACAGACTGCCGTCCAAAAATGTATTTCCTGTTCTGAGTTTTGAAGAAATCTCTATGTGGACAGCGGTTTTCGAGTGATGAAGACGCCAAGGCAGCTGTGACGTCCTGGTTTGAAGGTTAAACAGAATATTTTTTTTTTTTCAAAAGGGTTATCAGGGGACTATATTGAAAACTAAAACAAATAATATTTGGAAACTCTTCTCTTTCTTACTGAGGTAGATAAATTATTGAACGCCCCTCGTACATGTCTTCTTAGGTCTGCCACATATCTGAGTTTGAACTGTTTGGTGTGCTGAAGGACAATGTCATGAGTCTTTATGACACCTACATAAGCCTGACATGTACTACACAGACATTTAGAAATGCTTATTCCAACAGTTGCTCCAACCCTCCCTGGAGTGACATGACAAAAACAGCACAACCTACACTTGTAGGAATCAGCTTTTATAAATGTTTATGTAGGTTTAGGTCAGTTGTGATGAAAGGCTTATGCAGGTATTATGAAGCCAATTCAGTGTAAGTAGTAATAGACTCGAATACACAGCTAATAATGTAATTAGCAATTATAGTAACTTGTAATTACAGAACACAAAATAAGACACATTTGAACAAAATAATTGAAGTAATAAAAGAAAACATAAAAGAAAACTGAAAGTGCTAAAAGCTAGTACTGTATGAAAAAAGAGATGTTGATGTGCATGCAATTATACGCTTATATGAGATGTAAAACTTTATATAAAACTATAATGTGATTAATATGAATGTTAATGAAGATAATAAAGAAGACTTTCATAACACACTGACGAGGCATTATAACTGGGAATGGTTCTCAAGAGAGGGAGCTTTACAGTTCAGCATGTTTTTAAATATTACCACTATTAGTAATTTAATATATTAGTAATAGTATAGTAAAAGTAATAGTGAAGTAATGTAATGCCGCATTCATAATGTAACACATTCTTAACACTAACACTTAGTATAAAACATTTAACATATGATGGGTCTGGCGGTATCAGCAGTGTGTCCCACCCGAATGTGACCTTTTACCACTAGTGACCACACTAATGTCTGTAACTTCAAGTCTGTAATTACTTTATTAAATGTTTGGAAAAGCCAGCTACTTAGTTTACTCTAGTGGGCTTGTACTTGCTGGAAGGAAATGTTTCAGCCAGCCCACTGTGGAAAAGTCCCATTTTATCAAAACGAAACTCACGTATCACAGTGTTTATTGCTGAAAACACACAGAATCCTTGTTCCTGATAGTAATCGAAAGATTTAACTCACAAAGAAGTCTTTCATGTTCTTTAATGAGGGCCTGTAAAGTCAAGAGCCAAATATAGCACATAATGAGTGGCTGTGCATTCTAAACAGTGAAACTTCCGCAAAACTTCTTTTTAAAGGATTTTAACAAGCTTTAGTGAGTGTTCACTGTGTGTGTTGAATGTGCATTAGTGTTTTTTGTGGGGACCACACAGAGAGAACTTAGTGACCTGCACAAGTTAACAATTGACAAAACACTTGTAAAAAAAAAAAAAAAAAAAGACTAAACTGAACATGAAGTCAATAAAGAAAACTACACTATAAATCGTGGATTTTCCTACAATGTAAAGTTTACATTCCAAAAGAAAACCTTGGGAACCCAATCAGCTAAATAAAAACATAATAATACACTTGATGTCTTCAATTTCTTTCTATACATACTTTTAGTGAAAGTTTGCTCTAGAATAATAAACTGCCTTACTTGTAATAAAGTATACTGCTATTATTGACAGTATACCTTTAGAGGTACTACAACAACAACAACAAAAATAATCATTTCAACAACAATAATTTTATTCATGTTTAATAATTAAAATGTATTTGTAGAAGTAAATGTAATAGCTCACTGCTTTACAGTGAAATACCTTCATTATTTAAATCAAAAGCATTATTCATAAGTTAATTCTTTCTTTCCTTCATACATTCATTCATTCATTGTCAGTCAGTCATTTATTTATTTATACTGAGGAGGTGGTTAATTAGGTAGTAAGTGTGGATAAGGTTGTTTGTTTACAGCTAATGATGCCAAAACAGTGACGACATGTAATTTACCCTCTTTGTATTAGAACAATTGTTCTTTTGACAGGAATTTATAGGAATATGTGAGCAGACCAACCAACACATCAAAAAAGACCTTGACTGGTAACCGTTATGGGACCCTTATTTATTGTTTATTGGTCTGTTTTTAGAAGTAGTTTTTCCTTCATAAAGAAGAATAATCTAATAGCTCGTTTCCACCACCACGGTGCTGGTGCCGTACCAGTGCCCAGTCTTGAACTGGTTCTGCATGTTTTGACCAAACAATGACTGGTGCTGGTGCAAAAAGCTGGCACCGGCATGGCACCGCGAAGTTGCTGGTCCCAAAGTCGGAACCGCACACGTCACAATGGTTATGGGCGGTGCTACCACAGCAATGGCAACACTAGAGATTAAATTGCCGCTGCCATAGCGTAGCATAGCGGACCAGACCGGACCAAAGCGGGCCGCGCCCTCCCACATGTCTCTCCAGTTGTGTCTACAGGCGTGACTAGGTGAGAAGCTCTGACCACAGCAGCTCCACGGGGCGTGGAGCAACTCTACTAGCCACCATTGCGAGTGAGCTTAAATGCATCTAGAACACTCGGATATGCAACCTAGTACACCCCCCTCTCTCTCGATCTTGGGGTCCCACGGTAGTGAAGGACCTCCGGGAGCAGCCCCTGCATCAGTCTTGTGGGGACATGTTATGCAAAACTCACTTTACTTATAATAGGTCTATGGACTATACAAAACATGTTCATGAAGTTCTTTGCACAAAATCACTCTCACATAAAGAGATCTCACCAGCTCTATTCTTCACAGTTTCAGGCCCTTTCAAACTGAGCCGTTTGGACGGAGGGCCCCAATGACGTCATTAGGGGCCAATTTGCATAGAACCGCCCCTCATCTGTGGAGACCCCACCCACTAGCCTGTTGCTTGTCACCTCTTTCTTAAAAGCTCAGCCTAGCTGGCCAATAGCCCACAAAACTCGCTCAAAACACAATGAAACAACCTCCGCTTTTAGTTAAAGCAAAGAAATTTGTGTGAAAATACACCAATCACGGTGTAAAATGCGTATTTTGTTTCCGTGGACGTATACGGTACGGGTTCGCTGCGCCCTAACGCTAGATTAGTTGAAGATCCGCCATTTTGTCTGCTAGATTTACGAACACGAATAAGCCGAGCGCAATGTCTACCAGCAAAGGCAAGTCACGCATGAAGTGTTGTGTTCATCTTGCTCTGGGTCCGACTTGGGGTCAAACATATAGGGCTGGATAGCGCCTCTGTTTTCTGCCTTTTCAAGTGTCCCAATACTTTTGTCCACCTAGTGTATCTCTAACTATTTTCCCTCTCTTCCTTCCATCAACCTTGTCACCATACAGGCTAGGACCACTGTCACAGATTGAAGGGATGGAAGGAAAGGAAAAAGTAAATATAATTTATTTTTATATAATTACTTCTATTTAAAAATAAAAGTGCGCAATGCACTACTTTTGAATTCGTCATTGAATTTTGTGTATAACGATGCGATTAATCGCGATTAATTGCAGAAAAATAATGTGATTAATCATGATTAAAATTTTAAATCAGTGCCCAGCATTAATATAAATATAAAACTATGTTTCCAGATTATATTGGTAATAATTCAAATGTACACCCCTAAAAAGACAGGTGGCAAAAAGGGATCTTTGCAAAGTGTAATCAAAGAACTACTTTTGGTTCTCTAAAGAACTTTTCAACTTTGGATTCTTAAAAGAACCCTTTTGTAACTAAGATGTGAATGTGAGTGTGAAGAATGTTTTTGAAATTTAATGAACCTCCACATAACCTCCACATTGGTGTAGAACCATTACAGTATGGGAAGGTTCTTTAAACTTTGAAAAGGTCACAAATGTCTTTTTTAAACATAAGCCTTTAGGTAAAAATAGTTATTCTATGGAATTTCTCAAAGAAGCTTTTGTGGCACCTTTTATTTTTAAAAGTGTACATGTCTTATGAGGAACAGTTCGATCAAAATATCAACTAAAACTTACAAAAATCAACTTTAAAGCTGTGTAATGCAATTTTCACATTTCCTCGCAACCTTATTTTGCTGTTTTCAAAGAAAATTACATGAGACTTTATTTAGCTTTGGTGAGACAAGATTGGGTGTGTGACTCTTAATGCCTGGAAAACCTTTACTCTGAGTGTGTCACCAAAGTGTGTCACGTGTGGCATTAAAAACATTTCCGATGAACAGCGTGTAGCAGGTGAGAAATGAAACTGGCTGCTGGCAAGCAAGCACCCTTAAGCAGAACAGCCAGTGATGAAAAGAATGTTTCGGACATGCTGGAAATATTTTGTAAATGGCATCAGGAAGCTGACAGCTGCACAATGATCAAACAATGAAGTTTGTAAGACCTCACAGGAGACATACGTTTAGTAAGCCCTTTCACCTTTCAGACAATGGTGCATTGTTTTAAAAGCTATGTGTTCATCAGGCACACCAATACATACCATACCTAGTTTACACAAAATGTCAAAATGTGATTTGATCTAATACATTACCCTTAAAAAGGTTATTTAAGGTTCTTTAGTTCAGGCAATGGTTCTATAAAGAACACTATGTTTGAATGCATAAATGTTTATTTGTGTAGTTAAAGTTTTTTTTTCTGTTTTTTGTCTATGATTTAAAAAAAAATCTGGCCCTACATAGCAAAAGTTAAAGAACCTGGTGCTGTAGAGAAGAGTGGACCCTGTGGTACAAGTTTTGTACCATCCTACACACAATTTTATCAGATAAACCTCCCACATACAGGCAGATGACAATCTGAGGGGAGACACAACCTGAATTGTTTTAATTGTTGGTGGTGTGTGTGTGTGTGTGTGTTTTATGCGTCAGCTCCGGTTGAGGAGTCTGATGGCCTGAGGGAAGACACGGTTTCCCATTCTGGTAGTGGCGGCCCGTATTCTATGGAACCGTTTTCCAGAAGGGAGGAGGGTAAAAAGGAGGGTTTCTCCCCAGTTCCACAATGTCATAACAAAACAAACACATAATACTATTAATACTGGGAAGATGATGGATCCTTCTTCCGAGTCACATCAATCCAGCCACTGGATCTTTTCAATGCTACTGGACAACTCAACATGAGGAGCACATTTACTGCCAAAAATGTTATGTCAGACATCCATGCTGGCAAAGCATTACACTGGGTGGTGGAGGAACTGTCTAGGACGCTGTGCCACCCAGCAGCCTGAAGGCTGGACTATTTTCAAGGAACTTGTGTCATGACCAGACGTATTGTGTCGTGGCTGATGTGTGTAGTTTCAAATTCTTCCTAAAGGAAACCCATTGTCACAATAGGAAACAAATGCTTTAAACACATGAAAGCGCCTTTAAAGTCTATTATGAAAAATCAGAAATGGTGCCTTGAAGTACACTTTGATGATAAATAAACTGTTGACATGTAAATCTAACATATTAAACAACACAGAGCAGTGCTGGATACTAGGCGTAGACATGCTTGAATGTTAGTTAGTCTTATATTCCTTTCCTTAACTGCCCATTTGTAAGGATCTTCCAAATGAAATCTAGTTGACAATTACTGTGAAATTCCTTTACCCACAGGTAATGATGCTAAACTGTGTCATCCAGTGCAATTTTAGAATAACAAGGGGAAATTTCTAAATGAACTTGTACGTGTTTATCAAGTTTAGACTTAGTTTCTGTAGTCTACTTGTGTATAAGAACTAGCAACCAGCAAAATCAGTACTTAAAATTAAAACTTGAATCTAAAATAATCTTGGTCCTAATTCAGTTGTACACTCCTAAAAATACTGGTGGCAAAAAGGGTTCTTCGCACAATTTTTCAACATATGACTCGTTTCAACATATGAATCTTAAGAAATCCCTTCTTTTCTAAATACAATATGTGAGTGTGAAGAATATTTTTGAAGTTTGAAGAACCTCCACATAACCTCCACACTGGTGTAGACCCTTTTCTAAATCACACTTCAAACATAAGCCTTAAGGGCATAAGTGGTTATTCTATGGAATTTCTTAAAGAACCTTTTGTGGCATCAATTTTTTGAAGTGTACATGTCTTTCAAGGAAGAATTCAATCGAAATAGAGAATCACAGAAGACCTTATTTGGCTTTGGTGAGACGTGACTGGGTGTGTGACACAAAGTCTAAACCTGTATCTTACAAAATGTTATCATAACAATGGTCTAATACCTTGACATCATGTCAAACAGCTGAAACATTGACAGCCCTTGACATGAGAATGGGGAAAGTAATAAACATGCTTAGCAATGGCCTGAGGCCTGTCATGAGACCTGTCTAGCCATAAATGGGTCAGGAGGAAGAGGACACATCATGAAATGTATCCAAAGAAAGAAGCAAAATCTTTTTTTGTTGTTCAAAGATTGGCATCAGGAAGGTGCTCACAAAGGTGATGACATAGACTTACATAAGCAGCTGCAGGATATACCAACCTGCGTTGTAAATGTTCACATCTTGGACGATGATGCTTCACTAGTTTTAGCCTTCGAGCATCCTATCAACTTTACCAGCACAACAGTATTAAAACTGTAATTCTGTGTTAATTACAAAAGTTAAGCAATGCATTTATGTGCATAATAAGAGCTCAGAAAACCCTTTACAGTTACACCATAAACATACTTTTCACTGCTCTCAATAGATGCGTTGGTTACATTTTAAGTGAAGGTTATCACATTATAACTGCAATATGACACAAAATGATTGAGAAATTATATAGTATTTCTTGAAAAAGACACTTTATAACAGTGCTATAAACAAAACAATTGTCTTTAAACAAATGTCTTTGGCCCTAATGTCAATATAATGTTACTGCCTTTGCTTTATTTTATCTTTTGACTATGAGTTTATACTGTAAATAGCCAAGTTGTGGAGTGAAAATATGTCCATCAGTGCTGATGCATAAAAGCAGCCGGCCACCAATCCCATCTATCATTTTTCTATGGATTGCTCCCTGGACAGCAAATTGAACCATATCTGACTCTAATAGATCCAGTGTAATTTGGAGACTGATGCTTTTTTGTTTTTAGTGAAAGTGTTCTGGATGGAGCTCTCCTCATTTTAAGACAACAGGAATGAAGCTCTCTCTGGTAAGACTCAAAGAGGGGGCTTGTGCACTTACATCAACGGTGAATGCTGTATGAACTCTGTGCTAGTCTCTAGTCACTGCTCATGAATGGTGATATTTTTTGCCTGTTAGATGTATTTTATTTTCTAATCGCGTTTACTAGTGTACATTCCACCCAGAACTAATGCAAACAATGCTCCAGACCACTTCTAGGGCAGTGAGGCACACACAGCATGTGGTAGGGCATCCAGGCCTACAGGACATCTCTACCTGCCTGTGAGGGACCATACCATTCCAGATGCACTGATTCACTTCTGGCCATGGTTTACAGCACAGAAGACCACACCTCCCCACGACCACAGCTGACGTGAGGAGAATTCGGCTCAGAGGTAACCCAGAGAAGGCTGCTCGACCAGACAGCATACTTGGTCAAGTGCTTAGAGTAGACCAGCTGTTCTTACACACATCTTCAACAATTCTCTGAAGTCATTAGTTTCCAAGAAGTCATCAGTGTTCCTCCTCAGTGACTACTGCCCTGTCACACCCGTCATCATCATCAAGTTTTGAGAGGCTTTTCATGCGAGACATAAAAATCCAGCTGCCCCATACACTGGACCTACTGCAGTTTTGCAGGAGTTTCGCGTATTGTCCCAACTATTCCGTGGATGATCCTATCATGACCACCTTTAACGTGGCTGTCACCCATCTGGACTTCAGTTCACCATTCAACACCATCATTCTTCAGCATCTGATAGGAAAGCTGAGACTCTGGCCTAAACACTTCCTTCTGCAACTGGATGCTACTTTTCCTGACTGGAAGAACACCGTCAGGAAAGATTAGAACAGTCTGAGAACAGGAGCCTTGTGCAGGGCTGTGTGCTAAATCTGCTACTGTTTAATCTGCTGACCCCAGAACTGTGGGCCAATGCACAGCTTGAGCCACATTTACATTTACATTTACATTTACATTTACATTTACAGCATTTAGCTGACGCTCTTATCCAGAGCCACATCATCACGTTCGCTGAGGATCATGACCATGGTAGGTTTGATCAGAGATCCTCATCATATTATACAGAGGGACTATAGAGAACATCCTGAGCAATCCTGAATCTTTTTTAAAGCATACACATCATCTCTCAAGAACTGCATCAGGAAGGTGCTCACAGTTAATCACGTAGTCCACGCACTCAGTCAACCGTAGAGGTTGAGCCAGGTTTGAGCACCACCAACTGTGGTGGCCTAGTTGGTAGGATACCTGCCTCTGGACCAAGAGGTCATGGGTTCAAATCCTACCTTTGGCACACCACCACTGGGTTCCTGAGCAAGACCCTTAACCCCAAGTTGCTCCAGGGAGACTGCCTCCTGTAGTTTAGGAATGGAAGTCGCTTTGGATGAAAGTGTCTGCCAAACATGGGCGTCACCGCCATTCAATCTGAAGGGGACGTGTCCCCTTCACTTTTCATAATTACTCGTTTGGACCCCCCACACACACACACACTTAACATAAAATATTAGTTCACCCTGCGCTGTTGAATCTTGAATCTTGAATCTTTCACGAAAGAATCAATTCCACTGAATCGATAGGAGAACACACATTACCACTGGAAATCCGCTCCAGGTTTGCCCCCACCCCCTAAAAGGACCGAGACTTTGCAAGCACGCAGTAACCCATCCACCCACCCACCCAAAGCCACCCAGACCGATGCGCCCCCTCACATTAAAAATGCTTCTGATGCCCCTGCTACCAAATAAGGTAAAGGTACATTAGAAATCATTCTGACCAGCTGCATTGCAGTCTGTTTTGGGACCTGCACTGCAAAACCAAACAGCAGACTGAGCGGACAGCCACTGGACATTTACACCCCACGCTGCCTCTGCAAAGTCACCAACCTTGTAAATGACCTCACTCACCCCTCTCACAATCTCTTCTCTCTCCTTCTGCATTGCAAAAGGCTTTATAGAAGTCACTGCCAAGATGTGAAACAGTTTCTTCTCCTAGGCCATCAGACTTCTAAATCAGAACTGAATCAAAACTGTACTTTACACATAAACACACTGCTGAACTGAGCTGCTCTTTCTCCTAAATGTACATACACACACTTAAACTGTTGCCTCATAAACAAAAATAACACCCGAACTTCCACCCTTCCAAAAAACACTCACACTGTACCATTCCCTTTAGTTTTAATGGTTACATGTTTTTAATCTGTTACTGTTATTTTTATAGAAAACTTTTCACAAAATTATTTTTTTTCATTTCCCACCCAATAAATATTTGCTATTTTTACTCAGCTAATGGAATAATGGGTAACACTTTATAATAACTACACCCTATGAATCATTAGTTAAGCATTGGTAAAGTTAATTAATCATTTATAAAGCATTGTTCCTGCATTAATAGACATTAGTAAGCAGTTTATTAATACAGCTATAAATGCTTTATTCTTGCTTT
>JBBPCX010000032.1:18475478-18497285 GCA_037974365.1 Hydrocynus forskahlii | reverse complement strand
ACCAAACAAGGAATCAAATGAACAAATGAATCATTAGAATGAATGAAAAGGAATAAAACCTGAATTTTCCACAACACAGATAGCACTCTCCTCAAAACATGTTGACAGCTTATCTACAAAGTGTGTTGACTAGCTTTCAGCATTGTTTGTATCAGATGTTAGTAGCTAGTGAGTGGAATTAATAAATTACTAAATTAGAGGAACACCACATATTATGGAACCATTGATCAGTTCAACTTTTTCAAATAACATATATTGTCTTTTTTTTGGAACACTGGGTTATGCATAAATGAGCATTGTAGCATTTTGCTTGACCATCCTGTTACATCAATGGTTTAATACTTTAAAGCGGTGGTTCCCAACCTTTGTCCTGCTCAAATATATCCATCTCAACCCAGAAAAGGCTTGTTAAATAGTGTGAATTGGATCAGGTGTTTTAAAATCATGCAGAGCAACACCGCTTTAAAGACTTTAAAGTTCAAAAGGTGTACAATGAACTAACTGAAACTAACATCCTACAGTGTTCCCATAACAATGCTCTCATTCACAAGCAAGGTGACATTACAGAAAATGCTTAGATACTTGGACGTCAGTGTTTTGAAAGCAGACACACTGACAACCCATGACATGAGGAAGCAGTTTCCCAGGGTGAGGTCTTGCCATAAAGTAAATTGTAGTCAAACTTTTATTGTTTGATATAATCAAGAATGGCATCATGAAGGTATCTGCACACAGTCAACAACAGAGGTTAAGCTGTTGTATAATGTGGTGAAAAACGGATACACTGTTTAGCAAACATGCATGTTCTGGATAATGATGATTTAGTATTTTTACCCAGGTTTCTCTATTTAGTCTTGTCCAGTTCCATCTGCTAGCTAGGACTCCTGTGTCCACATGATATCACCAGTGCTGGGACCCTAAAGGTTACTATGCGCTTCCACAGATTTACATGAAGTGCCACTGCACCTTGAACAGCCGTAATCTGCCCCAGCACTTTTATATACAGTAAACCTCCACTAATTCGCAGATTTTTCCTTAGAACCCAACTAATAATTGTTTGCTGAAACGCTCGCAAATTTGCGCAAACCACAGATATCCTCCACATTTTTTTTTTTTTGCTTTTCTTGTGGCGATATATAATGTTTCATGCATTTTAGTGCTGAATTATTAAGAAAAATATAATTTACTAAATTTGTGACATAAATATTAACATACACTCAGCTCCATTTCCATATAAAATATTACTGTATAAAAGCAATCTCTGAAAAATTACTGTAAACGACATTAAATTATTACAGTATTTACCCTGCTTATACCAAAGAAAATGCGCTTGCATGAATTACAGTAAAGTATATACAGGGGTAACATCAGTATTTTACATTCTAGCACTGCAACAGCAGTTCAGTGTAAACTGTACAGTACGGATACGGGTTTACCTTTACATTTTCTTCAAGGGCAATGTATTAAGCTGAGTTTAAAATGAAATTAAAGTGTTTTGGGAACATATTTGGGGGCATATTTAGGGTTTACACTATTTTTAAAAACATCACAAATGCTCTTGGAATCTAACCCTCACTAATGTATTGGGGGTTTACTGTATATCTAATCTTCATTACTGAGTGTCTTCATCCTGACTGTGGAAATTAATCACAGTGTTCCACTGAAGCTCACATTACAAATTAGCTATATGTATTTGGTGCCTGCATTTGAAAAACATAAAAAGAGTGAAAATAACTATACATCTGACGATGGGCCCACAGTGGTGCAGTGAGTAGCACTGCTGCTTCACACCTCCAGGGCTGGGGGTTTGAATCCGGGTCCTAGCCTTGTGTGCATTTTCTCTTTATGGTGGTGTGGGTTTCCTCTGGGGTCTCCGGTTTCTTCCACAGTCCAAAGACTGGTCAGGTGAATGGGGGATTCTAAATTGACAGTGGGTGTGAGTGAATGGTGTGTGTGTGTGTCTGCACCCTGCCCAGGGTGAGTCACTGCCTCGCACCCATCGACCCCAGGATAGGCTCCGGGTTCCTGCAGCCCTTCTGAGGAATAAGCAGTTACATAATGGATGAAATGATAGAAGTTATTTTTCTGATTGATAATACATATGAAAAATTACTATATGAGTTAAACAATGGGGAAGTTAATGCTTATCTGATGACTGTGCTGCATAAATGTGTCACTTGGAGAAAGGAGGAAAAAGAAAGTACATGTGCTGCTTGGTTGGCCAGATATGACACAATGGATTGATTAAATTAAGAGGTCCTTTATGAGGAATTAGGAAAGCGTTGCACACACAATGAACAATACAAAAGAACTAATAGATAATGGCATTATAAGCAGTCAGTAAAGTACGCACATTCATACAGAAACTGTAAAGGTTTGCAAAGGTTGGCAAGACAACATAACTCATCCGCGTTGGTAAGAAATGAGGACCTTAAAGAAATGAAAGTAGTTAAGGTGCAACACCCTGCTGTGGGAATGGTGATGTACTGATGATGTCCCGATGGTGTCTTGGTCCAGCAGTCTAGGTGTTTCAGGGTTGTTTCTTACTTTTCTAAACATGATTATAGGAAATAAGAAGTAATGTCATTTTATGTTTACAGTAAAGTTCATCTATCCTGACGGGGCCAGGGATTTCTCTTTAAAAATTTCTGGGAGAAGTGACCAGATAGAACATATCACCCTTTGAGAGAGGCAAATTCGGCAGCATTTTATTTCAGCTGTTGCCCTTCAATAAGCTCTCAGGTACACTGTGCATTCAGGGTTTAGCATTCACACTTTGGTTCAGCGAAAAAAAACAACAAGATTTTCACCTTACTTCTACTGGACAAAACCAAACATAAATTTGGGGTATATTTAATGAAAAAGAAAAGCTACTGAGCGAGAGCTACTGTATTAATGCAACCAGCCTAGAAACGTAAAGCCACCAGTTAGCATCATATTAGCCACATGCTTCAACAGCAAACTACATTAAGTTTATGTCAAGTAAACTTACTTAAGAGGTTTTTGACAATGTTATCTTACAAATGAACAGAAGTGCCTGGGTTAAAGGTGTAGGGCCAGCCATCATGAGGCCTTCATTTTATCTGTACTTGTATCTATTTTTAAAGATATCGGTAAAAATGTGTCAGAAACCTCATAAGCTGCACAAGATAGTAGCTACAAGCTGCCGTTACTGCATTAGCAATGTAGCTCCAGTGGCCGAGAGGCAGTTTATGTTGCTTGTTATCCTCACGTCCCAGGACAGGATGTGGCCCTAGGCAGCAGGCTATGATTCAGATAGACAAAACAGCAAGGCATCGTGAGACATGCACCAGGCCTCACTGAGTGACTCACTGTCCAGCTCAAAGCTTCAGCTGTCCTGTGTACACTCCTCAGAGGCTGGGGATGAAGCCTGAAACCTCATGTTCCACCACTCCTGCACATATACACACACCCACCATGACCCAGCACACCCTGTGGTTTCAGTTAAACATGTTTTGCAAACTGATACTGTTTTTAGTTAGGATTTGAGAATGGTCAAATATGACTCTACATTTCATCTATTCAGATGAAATCAGAAACTCCCTTTTATGAGTTTGAATGGTCCATACCAAAGGTTGCGAGATAAATTCCCAAGCTGATGACAATGCTCTTGACATTTACTCATATCAGACAGTGTTAGGTTATAGGAAATTATGAAAAAATTAAATGCTTGGACGTGTTTTCCACACATGAGCAGCTGAACACATTGCATATGGAGCGTTTTGTGTGATGACAATACGTAAACTGAGCAGCCACTCCCACGTCTGTAATTTATACCCAGTCTTTGTTTTGGTGTGGATTACATGGGAGCACAGGCTGTATAACGTAGATCTAATCCCAACCTAGTAGTACTGTCAAGACACACTAAGTAAAAAAACCAGCCAGTCGAATTATTTTTGTACATCAGCTCACACAACTGTCATATTTCAAGGAACCATAAGATGAAGAACATGGCCACTTTAAGTGAAAGTGATGTTCACAATAGCATCCCAATTCTGTGTTGAAAGAGAAAATATATGCGCTTCTGCTGATGTTGGTTAATACGTGGAATTCATTACTGTTATGTTTTATCACCCAAACAATATACTGGTCCCACACCACACTGAATGGCTGATGCCACTGAAAAACAAAATTTCCAAATACTTTAAACTAAAAAGGTGTGATGTCATATGTGAACAAAGCTACAGATGGTTCATAGAAACTCTGTTTTGACTGAACTCTTAAATCAATACATTTACACATATCAGCCTATTCAGCCAATAGCAGGACAGTCTGGCCATTTACAATGGAGTTTTGCTCTGTCTACTTTTTGAATGAGACACAGAAGAGGACAGATAATCATGGAGGTCATTATGATATATTTATATCATATTTCAGAAGTCATATTTTCAGCTTTGAAAGCACCATAACAAAGATTGTGGGGGGCAATTTAGGGGCAATTTAGTGTACTCAGTTGACCTATCCCCCAATGCACGCATGTTTTTGGTGGAGGGGGGAAAACAGAGCTCCCGAAGAAAACCCACGCAGTCACGGGGAGAACATGCAAACTCCGTGGTATATATAAGAATCATATTTGCAAAGCAAAACGTGATTACATGTATTCAGTCATCCATTTAAAGCCTCTCACACTGTTCCTTCACCTTTCAGATGTGTTGTTTACCCAGAAATGCAAAATGCCTTTTCAGTAAATTCTCCAGAATGACCCTTTCCACTGGATATGCAAGATAAAGCCTTTTTTGGTCTGACAAAAGTGCTTTTCATGCACTACTTCAAATAGCAGTCAAACTGCAGGGTAAACCCAGGGAGTCATTAGGCCTTGGCACATGCGGCAGATTCTATCTGCCTGAACATGAGAGGGCTAGTTGTGCTTGAACCAAAAGTTGCATGAATAAGAAGGAACTACCTAAAACGCAGGCTGGCAGCAATGCTGAGTAAGGGGGAAATATTTATTTTATATGACCTGAATGACCCTTTTAAATCAGTCACCATTAAGGGCCTGGTGTGTTTATCTTAATGTGATCTTAGCAGAGATTCTAGCAGCAACTATCACATTAAGAAGGTCAACAGCTCCCCCCTCTGGTCTACTGGCTGTAGTTTGAAACCTCGATCAGGTTGTGGTCAGGATCTCTGAAATACAGGGAGGTGATGGGGCCTGCTGCTCCTGTCCTCTCGACTGGTCCTTCTTCAATGTCCACACCACATGCCTGGATACAGCGACATAAAAAAGAAATTCATTCCATTATAAGGCCACTTCTTGATCAGTATAAATACACCTCCTGTCTCTTTGTTTCCTAACACCATTATAATTTAATCGGGAAAAAAAAGAATGGTTAATATCTATATTATTAGGTAAACTTACCGTGCATCTACACTCTTTGGAACTAATGAAATGGACATTTACCATATAGAGTCATATAGTAAAGTATAGCCACCACTGTTGATCTTCTAAATTAAAAGGGCACACACCTCCTACATACTTCTGGACATTTAAATGCTTTTATTTGCAGAATTTAATATATTATTATAAACGTTATTATACATTTTAAATGTATTTTTTTCAATATGTAAAATAGATTTTGTGCATCATAACATGCAGGAAAAGTGTCCTATTTAAGTTTGTTCACAGTAGAAGTTCCCTGTAACTTTAATAAAACATGTAATATGTACTTTGAGGAGCACTTTGTATGTCTACGATTACACACTGTAGTGCATAACTTGTTAGCTCCCCTTTTGCCTGCTTCATCAGTGGTCAATTACCCCCAAAAGTAATTATTTGAGAAATGTATGATTCTCAACACAGCCGTGACTCTGACATGGCAATCGCTTGAGCAACATAAACTGTGCAGCATTACATGAGCAATCATCTCCAACTGTACAAGGTAGGTGACGCTAATAAGGTGGTCCTTCACATTTGTTCAGCTCAGTTACAAAAATTGCTATTTAAAGAACCATCTAAGGTGAACTAAAAGTAGTTCTTTTATAACAGTACTCTAAAGTTCTGCTTTTTATTCTTCAGCGTACAATTTCTGGTCTGAAAAGGCTTTGTTAACCCACAATGCTCGACTACCTTCAGATGAGCAGCAACTGATGCCAGCGGAGTCTTTGTGACGAGACAGAGGTCTGCCGAGCCTGGTGTAGGAACTTTGGCTTTAGGTTCAAACTCCTTCCCAACTTGATGCAAGTTGAATTTCTGATTCCCAAAACTCAACGCTTTGCGGTCTCCCTGCAAGAGACACTTGGATAGTGACTAAGTAGACATGGCTGACATACTGCATTCACATCGTAAGGCAATTAAGATGTGATAATGACTAATTCCTGAAAATTCATCTCAACACTATATGGACAAAATTATTGGGATGCCTGACCATTACACCAACATAGACTCCAATGGAATAGAAAAGGTTCTTCCGCAAACTGTGTCCACAAAGTTGGAAGCATGCCGTTGTCCAAAATGTCTTGGTATGCTGACGAATTAAGATTATTGCCCTTTACTGGAAGTAAGGGGCCTAGCACAAACCCTGAAAAACAGGTGTCCCAATATTTCTGGCCATGTAGGTGAAAGCAGATGCAAATTGGTGATTGGTTAGTTGTGCAATGCTGCCACCCTGTGCCTAATTATAGCACACCAATGAACGTAATTCACGCACATAATTGAATGATATTCAAACCCTTTTATGAGATCAGTAGTGGTTAAAGTGAGGAGTTAAATGTGTTCCTGTAAAGGAGAAATTAATGGACCTGGGCTACCTTGAAAGTGACTACTTCCATCCCCAAGACGGAGGAGTAGAAGTGCGTGGTTTTCTTTATGTCCCGGACCGTGAGAACCAGGTGGTCCAAGTGGCTGATTTGTACTGGACTCGAGCTCCTGAGACGGATCCCGGCGGGACCACTGAATACGGAAGACTTTATGAAGGAAAACAAGCAACATTTTTAAACTCATCTGTTGCTGAATGATGTAATTTTAGTTAAACTCCACCACAAACCCACACTGACTTTCGCACCATGGCAGCGGACTACATTTGCTTGAGCCGACGTATTCTAGGAATTACGGTACAAGGAAATTCAGTGTTTTGATAATGTCTGTAAACGAACAAAACTGTATTAAATGTATTTTAACAGATTATTGAAATTAATTGGTTTGTCAGCGAATAACAAGTAAGACTGCTTATCACTACTTTAACATTTTACGTGGGTGCTTTTGTAGTTCTCCTCATCTTAGATCAAGGTAAATGCAGAAACGTTAACGTCTCGAAAGATGATCAAATAATCGTTGTATTTTATTACCGTGGTGAAGATGGCATGGCGAAGAACGCGGCAGGTTGTTAAAGCCATTGAAACTTCAGATGTTCGGTCCACGTTGTTAATAGAACCTACTTCACGATGCTGAAGCTCTATCGTACTTTCTTAAGTCGCTTCCCGTTTTGCTAAGGTCACACGCAGTTTCTTGGTGCGCAACGCTTCACCGTAATGACTCACCTTACCCACCTGTTGCTGAGCGACAGGTAACAAAATACTGAAGTCAACCATGGACACAGCACACTACACCGGTGTGAACTTCTTTCTCTGCATTTATCCCATTTGACCATTAAGGTGCTTTCAGTGGTGCAGAGAGGTCAGCAGGGGCACTCTGACCAGTCTGCAGCTGCATGTAACAAGCTATGATGAACTGTGTTCTGACAGGTTTCTGTCACAGCCAGTATGAGCTTTTTCAGCAGTTTGTGCTACAACAGTTCTTCTGCGGGACGGGACCAGACAAGCTAGCCTTCATTATCTTCAGGCCTTCAGGGTTACAGCCTTGGACACCAATGACCCTCTCTCCAGTCCAATGATTGTCCTCCCTTGGACCACTTTTGCAGGATACTTACCACTGCATCCCAGGAACACCCTTCAAGACCTGCTGCTTTAAGACCTGCTGTTGTGACATGCTCTGATCCAGTCATCTAGACGTCACAATAAGGCATGTGTCAAAGTCACTTCAATTCTTATCCATTTTTCCTACTTCCAACGCATGAACTTCAAAAAAAACTGTTCACTTGCTGCCTAATATAACCCACCCTGTGCCACTGGAAAAAACTTTTCACTTCCCCTGTCCATGGTTTTAATGTTCTGACTGATCTGTGTAAATTCTTAAACAGTTGCACACCCTGATGTCCATTCCCCTTTCATAATGCAAGGATATGCATTTTACTAAAATCACAGTAAACATTCCTAGCAATCTATGCAACTTTCTTAGCCAATGCCATGCCAGAAAACTAAATATGATGTAATGATTGCATTTCAAATAGGTAATCTAGTGAAAACATTTAGATTGTTAGATGCCATTGGGTAGTGAATAAACTAGTAAATCGTTTTTTGTTAAACAAAAAACATTTTCAGTGGGGGCTAAACTGGTTTCCGCACTGGGGCCCAGGTTTCCGTTACGCCACTGGGAGAAACATTCGAAACATGAATATTTCCAACATTTGTTCCCATTAACTAAGGTACAAAGGTATACTCCTGTATTTAGACATCTGTACTCTTACCTTCTGTTAACTTCTACTACCTGTCAGTTTCCTAGCAAACCGCAGCTCTGGACATCCATAATTTCTTGGCTGAACAAATACATCTGGCGCAGGTCAACATTAATTTAAGGCACGATTCCAGTTCAATTTCCCTGTGCTGATAAGAGCAGCCTTCTAGGACAGCACAGACCCCAAGCCGGCTTCATATTCCACTGAAACTACCGGGCCACTGTGGTTGCACATATCTTTATTGTAATATACAAATAACATTGTGGCTTAGTGAAGCCAGAACAGACTAGTTTGTAGCTGGTTCTCAGCTCAGTATACTGCAGAAATGTCCAATGTTTGTGGAGAAAACACATGGTGCAAACATAACCTAAACCGAGTGGCAATGAATACAAAGTCATCATGAAGTCAAATCGCCCAACTACTACTGTTTTTTTTTTCCCCAGCTTGATTTAAGAGAAACACAAGCCCACACAATTTCTCTTGAGGTTCAGAAGATCATATCATGACTCATTCGGGTTAATAATAGAGCAAATGGAATACAAGGCGAAAAAAAAAAAAACATGAGAAAATACTGACAATGTGCAGAACTAGAATTAATTTCATTGTGAGTGGTAAAAGGAGCACCACATTGTAAATTATTAAAATGTCCCCATTGCAGGCTCTAGAAGTTATATCTAAGGAAATGCTGAATTCAATTTTCACAACACAATGGGTTCGGAGTGCATAGTTAATGTGGTCAGTTGGTGAGCAGGTAAGAATAATTCACATTCATTCCCCTGAACGCAGCTCAGTGAGAAGGAACATTGATGAAGCCATGTAAAAATTATGAGAACCTAACAAAAACACTCCGTAAAAATGTAAGTGAATTGGCCATACAAGTGTTGAACAAAATATTGGAAAAGGAAGCTTATAAACTAAAATGCAACAGTGCCACCATATGTAACTTGCACTTCTAAACCAGGTTTTACTGAACTATCTTAGGGACATCTGGACTAGAGGTTGCATGCCAACAGAGCAAAATACAAATATTTGATACTGCTGCGAACAGGTAGACATCATCCGTGGAGTTGGGCTCCGGTCTAGAAGCACTGAGATCATCTTTTTTTTTTCTATTTAATAGCTCTTCAACCACAAACTTTTTATTCTCTTGAAAGGAAATCATACACATAAAAACCCTACCATAAGATTTTGATACCCTTCTAAGTGTTTGAGTTCGGCACAACAGTGTAGTGCTATTGCAATATACAGAACCTGTAAAAATAATAAAGCGTTGTTTTCAGGCGATATGTCTTCATTTTGAACATGAATATTCACAGTCTACAAGAAGTTCATACAGGTCAAATTCTTTACAGTCTTCCCCATTTGAAAATATTGCACTAACATCTGTGATATGTAGGCAAGTCTACTCATTTCTGCAGTTGATGAAATGGTATGAGCATCTCTTTATACCACTGTCAAAGCTGAAAAGCACTGGAAGTGAATGCAATCTTATGTTAACAGAATGCTTGATCCTCGTATCAGAATAATTTCAGTTTCACCACAATATTAATGGATATTCATTCTTTACAAATGTCTTATCCTCAGTTGCTTTTTAACCCTGAGGGATGTTTTTTTTTTTCAGAGATTAAGCCAAGTTCCGGTCTAAAAATGAAGATTTCTCCTTGGCCATGTACTTTAGTCCATTAGGCTAAGCCGAACCTGTGTCAGGAAAACCCAGTCCAAAGCTAAGGGAAAGGTTCTTGTTAGGCCAAACCCAAACCTAACCTATATAAAAGCATTTAATAACATTACATTTTCTACATGTATGCATACTTAAGTAATAATGATGCTGGTTATTCTTTTGAAAACCTAACACAGCGGACATGAGTCAGAACCACAAAAGGTCCAAACAATATGTGATAGTCCCAAAAATGAAAAAAAAAAAGAAAAAAGAAAAAAAAGTATATAAATAGATCCTTCAACCTTCAAGATGCTATCTAACCACATTGCACCTTGGCTCCTGTACAAACTATTAGCTCTCAATTTTTGATGATCAAACTGTGACTTGGATAGCATAATATTCAGGGGAATCTTCATGTATGAGCAAGCAAAAGAAAGGATATTACAAATATATCAACATATGTGCCACTGCAAATGTACTCTGCACTTCGGGTAAAACTTTCCAATGGTTTAAAATAAGTTGGGTTTGACAGTGTCTATGAGACACCTCACATCACATGGTACCAAATGCTATAGTAAGGCGAAAGAACAGCTGAAATATGATGAGGCTCCACTGTGTCTAGACAACGCTCTCACGGTTGGCAGAAACGAGGACTGCCCTGCGGCATATTGGGCAAGTAGAGTTCTCTGAAAGCCAGCGGTCAATACAGTGCACGTGGTATTCGTGCGAGCAGGGCAACTTGCGGAGCTTGTTACCTTCCGCATATTCCGTGATGCAGACGCTACAGGTCTTGAGCGCATCACTCTCGCCAAAGTTGCGCATTGAGAGGTTGTCAATTTGCTCTTTGGTGAGGCCCCTGGGCTGGTCGTCATCTTCGTCATTGAGTAAGAAGAAATGTGCAAGTCGCAGAAAGGGCAGAGAGGCAGTCTCCTCTAAGCTAATAGGAGCCCGAGGCCGTGGCCTGCTTTCTCGGGGCTGGGAGGGTGCTGCATTCTCCTCCCTCTCCTCTGTCCGTGCTTCAGAGGCACCAACCTGGCTTGAACCTTCAGGACTGCTGATAACGGAAGCATTAGATGCCGAGGCACTAGCTGTTTCAGGATTTCCTGGTGTGTCAACAAGGTCTGCAGAGGGGTTGGAAGCGCGGTTTGAGTCTGATGAGTCAGAATCGGAGTCCATGAAGTAACTGAGTTCACCAAAGCCGGTCATGATCTGTCTGATCATAGACTGCAGTGCCAAAGAGGTGGCCTCACCAAGACCAGCATCAGAGATCCTTCTTATGGGAATGCGGATAGTGCTGACATACGTCCTCACGCCTGCCCGCTCGGAACGGGAGAAGGTCCTGCGGAAGCCCCCACGCTCCGTTTCGTACAGAAAAGTGTTGTTCGAGGTCTGTGAACGAGACCGGGTGCGGTTAGCAATGCTGTCTCTTTCACGGTACTCACCAGGCCGCACCCTACGTACCTGCAAGTCCAGCATTATAGTCGGAGGGCGCCGGCCTGAAGCTCCTGCTTCTCCAGCAGGTGCCTCCCCTTGCTGGGGTGCTAGAGGTGGCTCAGCAGCTAATATGGATTCTTGGCTTTCTGCCTGAATGTTATTCTGCCTAGACAGAACATGCAGGCGAGTCCTGGAACTGCCCTCTTCCTGAACTTCTGGGACAGGCTCTTGACTGCGAGAGGGCAGTCCATTGCGGGCCTGAGAGAGTCCATCCAACTGGTCAAGGTTAAGAGGTAAACGACTCCTAGCTGTACGTGCCCTGGTTCTGCGCTGTTCCGGACTTGGGCTGCGTGCTCTAATCTGTCCTCTACGTGGTTCTACTGGGCTAACACTTGGGGGAGTTAAAACCTGACTCTGTGGGCTAGGCTGGCTGGTCATAGGTGAATCAGCAGCAACAGGGAGCTCAGGCTCTACTATAACAGCCATTTCCTCCACCACAGGCTCCTCGACCACCTCTGCTGGCTCCATGGGCGTCTCAGGCTCAGACACAGGACCATCTGGAGAGACGCCGTCTCCTTCCAGCCGCTCAGCTTCAGTCTGTGTTTGCTGTTCGGCTATGCTGCGATTGACATTGATTTCCAAGCTAAAACGAAAGTCTCCACTACTTGGATTGGTTCGGCTCACCGCCCGCCATGACTGGTTCCCCCGGTGACCACTCCTTGTGGTGTTGCCAGTCTGACGCACAGTATTGAGCCAATCAAGAAGAGAGTCCCCGTTGGATGCTTCTTCCGTACCTTCCGATTCTGGGACTGAAGGAGAGAACTTTTTTCAGGACTGGAATCTTCAAAGAACTTCAACAGAACAGATATATAGTCAAATAATTTACATATAAATCTGAAAACACAATACCTGTGGGCTGCTCCCCGTTGCCCTCAATGCTGCTGCTTTCAGTGCTGTTGCTGCCCCCATTGGGTATCTGCTCAGGGCCATCTTTGATTTGCTGAAGGCGGTTTGACAACTCTTCTTCAGTAATCTCACCTGGCAAAAGAAACAATGATTGTCAAAACACTGATTATGTTTGACAAACATAGCTTGTTTTTTTTGTCTGCCATGCCCAACTATTTGAGACCATATATGGGTGTGGTGGCCAATGAGGCAAGTCATCCACTTTAGTCATCTCTTCAGAGGAGTGTTGATTAGGCGAGAAAGGATGTAATTACAGAAAGAAAAACTTAATCAGCCAGAATTTTAAAAAATCTTTATTGACAAGGTACATGTAGAAAACAACAAAAAAAAAAAAAACTGTTGCACAAAATGCTGCATATTCAACTTTTTGCCTAATAATGTACCTGAGAGAATGTGTCAATACATGCAAAATATTAAAGGAATATTATTCCATCATATTATATACTTTATGCAAGTAAAACCCTATGACGTTCAACAAATCCTGACTACTAGAGAGTGAGGTTACTAAGTGCATCTATAGACCCACTCGAACAAGCTTAAATTTACAAAGGGTCATATTAGTGTCATTACCCCTCCTCTCTTGATACAATTGCACCAAACTCAGCAGTGGGTTGATAAATTTAGCCCTGTCTAGATACATATTTCTGTGACTTTCTACACAAATATCGCCTTCTGTGGGAAAGAAATATTTTTCTCTACCATATTAGTCTCCCAGTGAGCATATCCATATTAAAACACTTTCCAAATTACAAAATGATGGCAGTCTTTCAACTGTTTACTTGCAGTAGAACTTTCCATTCTATACACTGGGAGAGTAATAGCAGGAAGGGAAAGAAAAAGTCAATCAGAAATAAAAGAACCCAGAGGCTGAAAGAGCTCAAGTGGTGATTATAATGGAATTATAGGTATAAAGTTATAACTGCATTATGTTAACAATTACATAAACAATTAATTGTCTGTTATTAGATATAACCAAGTGCCACAAATATGAATCTGTAAAAACCCATTAAAAACTTGCTAGTCCTACAGGCATTTTATTTTCATCCAGATGTTTATTACAGACATCCCTGAGTAAACCAATGTCTGTGGTTTATTTGTTAAAATAAATAATTCAGGTAGATTAAATCAACCAACTATTATACAACAGGTTATTCTAGTGTTAAAGCAGGAAATTTCACTGTGGTACTGCTGTAAAATGTGAGTCAGCATTCAACTGTGGTCAAAGTATCCATTGAAATTGCCATAGGTAACATGTTCATTACAATATTGCATCGGTTAAGATTTTTGCAGTCTTTATTTTTCAGATTGGTAATATGTTTAATTTGCTAAAAATAAAACAAGACAACTATTCATTTCTGGATTAAAAAGACCAAGCTTATATTGCTCAATCCAGTACAAGATTTTCATACTAACAAATAGCCTACTGATTTTAGATAGTCAACCAAATTTTTCTTCCAATTTATCAATTTGTTTAGAAGAACTAACAATATGTGGAACATTCTTGGATCAAAATGCCATTCTCCTTGAGTTCACCCGAACAGCTGCCCAAAAAAATGTGTGAAACAGCAACAGGACAGTACTGAAACCCACCAGACTTACCGGGACAAGACCTGTCCATTCAATGCCATCTCCTGGCAGGGGCCTCAGCTAAAGGATGGTCCGAAATAACATTCCTTTCCACTGTCCTGGGACAGAAATGGATCGGCCGTCTTCAGAGGTCCACAAAATTGTGTAATGGTTTTGTTTTAAGCACAAACAAAATTCAAATGATGAAAGCACAACACTTGGCTTCACATGATCAAAACGGCTTTTGTTCTTCTTCTTGAAGTGGTTGGGCAATGGAAGTGAACTGGAAATAACTGTTCATTGCTCTCGGAGTGCATTATTATACATGAACGAGTTCAAACCAAAGTACTCGCTTTGAGAAGTATTCTGTGTTCAGTGTATGTATCTCTAATAACCGCAATACAGAAAGGTCCACATCGTCTCAAGAAAACCAGAAGTAATCAAGTGCGTACGCCCGAACGCACAATTAGCTGAGCTGACTGCCAGCCAGCATCACGTTTATTTCTGCATCGCCAAATTCAACAGGGTGGAAGGTGAAAGCATTCGCTGTGCCTCCAAAAGTTCCCAGGTAAAAAAAAAAAAAAAAGTATTAAAGGGAAGGTGATGGTCAGCAGGAAAATTGATGGAACTGTCTCATGTCCCAACCTTTGTGGACCACAAAGTAAATGATCCTGACGTGTCTTCAAACCAAGAGCCGATAATCAAGAAACAAATACTTTTTCAAGGGGGAAATATTAAGACAGATTAAAACAGCTAGTGAAAAATAGCTGTAATTAAGAAAAAGTCCAATTTGATTGCAAACTCATGTTTAAATAGAGGACAAAGCACTGAATTTCCACACAATCAGAAGATTTACAGAGACCGTTTTCAAACAAATGTCTTAAAAGTCTAAATGAATTCATGACACATTAACCATAAGACAAGTGCAGATCATCCGCTCCTGAATAAATACCATTTCTGTATGAAGTTGTGAAGATTGACATGGTTTACAGCAGCTTGACAGACTACAAATGCATTCCCTTAACATGTGAGTAGACACTTACTAAAGTATTAATGGTTCTGAATTTTAAAATATGTCTATTTTTCAATATCAGGAGTAAACAGGTTCTTTGTTATTAGCTTCTGTTGTATGTATTTCCTCAATCATGATGGTGTTTCTTGTTTGGGGGGGGGTTCCTCTATTTAAATATGAGTTTGCAATCAAATTTGACTTTTTCTTAATTACTAAGGTGACGAAGTTATTTTGTACTCTCTTTTACACTGCCCTGCCATTTCATCCTTGATATGTGAAGACATGTCAAAACAGATAGTTTAAAAAAATAGTTTAATTACTTGAGTATTTAAGTAAAGTCAAATTTGATTGCAACCACTTTACCAACACGTTTAAATAGAGGGAAATAAATAGATCAGTTACCTGGTGTGCCAAAAAGGTTGTTGTCTCTCATGAGTCTGTAGTCTTCCTCACTCAGGTTGTTGACAAACTGGTAGAAAGCCTCCTCTCTGTCCAGGCGGTCCCTTTGCTGCCTGCGTTGTGAATCGGACTGCTCACTGCCCCCTTGTTCTGCATTGTCTGAGCCCTCCATGGCTGTTCAAGCCAAAAATGACTGTCAGCACCACCTGGAGACAGGGAAGCCGAGATTTACAACCCACAGATGTATCTGCTCGTCAAGAGAAGTTCAAAAACTGAGGCTTAAGAAGCCAAAGGAAGCGTAAAATGTCTAACTCGGAAAAAAAGCCTCGGACCACTATTTCTATGCTGTGCAAATTCATGCTAAAAATGATCCAATGGCTTTATGAAGTTTACCTCTCTCTCTCAATGTGTAAAATAACCGTCAAAATGGAGATCGATAGAGAAACACCGCTGGAATAAAAACAAAATGGCATCGGTGACCAAAAAGCACCATTATGAACCGTTTTGGATGTATTTTACAGCTTAAACTTAAAAAATGGACACTAATAGCGAGCCTCTGCTCCAGCAGGAGTGAAAACAAAATGGCATCAAGAAAGAAGGCCGTTAGCCTGTTAGCTTCGTTAGCTTAAGCAGCTGACAGAGGTGAACACTTGATCCAATTAGGAAAGCAGCTAATTTCTGTCTGCTGTTTGGACCAAATAGACACCAAATGTCATATACCTTATCAGCTACTTCTGTAGCTTAAATGGGTCCTGTAATCTTACAGAAAATCTTACAAAAAAAATACTATTTTTACTCAGTCCCCTTACTGACAATAGTATGACCTGCTACAGCCTGCTGTGCATTTTTAGCTACTAGAGACAACCATTAAGGTGTTCTAAACCAACTAAATAAATCAGGATAGCAAGTTTGAGATGTGTTAACCTGAAAGGTCTCATTTTAGCCAACATATTTGCATTTTTAGCCACTAAACACAGCCTGAGTAGTTCATCAATGTTTTCAAAACCAACTAAAGGCAGGATAGGAGGTTGGAGGTGGGTTAACCTAAAATGTCTAATTTTAAAGACAAATTAACCAACATATTTGAAATTTTAGCCACTAAAGGCAGCCCGAGTAGTCAATTAAGGTCTTCCAAACCAACTAAATCAAGCAGGCTAGCAGGTCTGATGTGGGTTAACCTAAAAGGTGTCATGTTCAAGATAAATTAACCAACATATTTGCGTTTTACCCACTAAAGACAGGCTGAGTAGTCCATTAAGGTCTTCAAAAGCAACTAGATAAAGCAGGAGAACAGGTTTGCGGTGGGTTAACCCAAAAGGTCTAATTTTAAAGATGATTTACCCAACAAATCACTTTCAGTAACGTTACTGGGTCGACCTAACGGAAGACGGCTAGCTCGAGTTAGCTCTCAGGACATCGTTTTTTTCATCACTAGGCGGTATTTAACGCTTTTAATCTGCTCGTTTGGAAACATAACTCGTCCTGCCTTAAAAACGAACAGCCTCTTTAAAATCATGGCGTTATTTTTAACAAAAGGGGCCAAACTAGCGAGCTAGCGAAGCTAGTAAAGGTGAAAGGCGTATTTAGCATGGCTAACGAGTTTAGCATAAGCTATCTATTGTTAAAAACACTGTAAAAACGACTCATACCTTTTGTGATAAGACGATACTCTCAACTGATGCTGCTACTACTACTTTCTGAAGCTGGCGATGTCGCTGAAACGTGAAACTAAGAGCTTTTTATCCAAGTGTGAGTGGTCTGTTTCTCCAACATCGGTCTGTTATCGACAGTCTCTATTCCGGAGTTGTGGGAACACTGGAGGCAAAACAAAAGTCCCTTAGAAACCCCAAAATACTAAAAGAAAAATAAAACAATCCTTTTTCTGCAAGGGTACACAACATCTATAAGGTTTTGAAAAGGACACACACACACAAAGTATGTAAGAAAAAGTCAGATTTGATTGCAACCACTTTACTTATCATGTTTAAATAGAGGAGAAAGCACTGAATTAGCAGATTTTCCACACAACAGAATCAATGTAGGATAAATGATTCTGATTACATCAAGAATTAAATATTAAGACAGCAGGTGAAAAATTAGCTTAGTTACCTGGGTAAGAAAGAGAGAGAAAGTAATTAAGAAAGTCACATTTGAATGCAGAGGAGAAGGCACTGAATTACAAATCATTCAGAAGATTTGCAGACACTCTGCATTCAAACATAAAAGTCTAAATTAATTCATTCATGAGACACATTCTCCACAAGACAAGTGAAGATCAACATCCGCTCCTGGATAATTACTATTTCTGAATGAAGATGTGAGGTGAAGGTTTACAGCAGCCCACTCCACTAAAAATGTACTCTTTTAACATCTCGGTAGACACTTAGTGAGATATTAAGGGTTTTAAAATATACACATTTATCAGTATCAGGTGTAAATGAACTCTTTGTTGTCAGCTTTTGGGAGTGCTGACTTTATACTTGAAAAAGATGGTAATAAAAAAAACTAAAATTCAAAGTCAGTGCTTATAAGTACTTACAATTTATATCTACATCCAACTTTATAATGTTTACATTTGTATGAGTCTATACTTTAAAAAAAGATAGTAACTTAAAAAAAACCTAAAGGTTAAAGTCATTAAAGGCTTTAAGTAATAATAATTCATTACTATATCTAAGTTTATAATGTTTACATTTGTAGTAGAGTTTTAAAATAGATATATTTTTTCAATATCAGGTATAGAGCTTTCTTGTCAGTTTCTGAATGTGCTGACCTCTATTCTTCTTTAAAATGTTGTAGACAGTAAAATCTTCTAAGTGGCATTTATTAATAATTAATTTCTGCATCTACATTTATAATGTTTACATTAATTTTAAAAGTGTTAAAATTAATGTAAACATGATAATTAAAAAAAATAAGTAAAAGCAAATCGCACACAAATCGCTGAGTAGATAAATACGTCAACTCAGCAACAGAGACCATTTTGCTGGGTCACAGGTCACGGGTCACGGTCAGTTTGGGTCTGAGTGCCTGGTCCAGTGTGGCGGGTCGTTGGGGCTGAGATCGGGCTGTTCTGGTTCGCTCTTAAATGCTTTGCGTTGAGGTGACATTTTGAACGTGATGTACTCCGAGTATACAACAAATCTTTATCGCAGTGAATGATACTCCTATCAACATTTCCATCTCACAGTTTTTAAACGTTAACTTTCCACTCACTGGGCTGAGCAGCGTGCCCTAGTCTTCATTCTACAGAGCACCTGTGGCCAGAACGGGGCGATTGCTCAAAGTCACGTGCGATTAATCAGCGATAATTTTTTAACGCGTTATTGTTTCTGTAATTAATTTACCGAAATTAACGCGTTAATTCGACACCCCTCATTTCTACATCTAAGTTTGTCTTGTTTATATTTGTCCCTGAAACTTTTTGGTTTTTATGCCACATGTATGATAAAGCTGCAGTATCCCCCTCTTCTTTGTGAAGGAATTTGATTTATTTAATAAGTGTTTATTAAGTCACTCTTTGATTCTAAATTACAAAGAAATATGGGAGAAACGGGTGCAGTGTTCTGGAGCGCCTGTAGCTTTTATTTTGAAATTCTGAGATGTTGCAACAGGACAGCTTTAACATTTAGGCAGTTAGTCCTGCATTAATGCGTCTTTAATCTGTCTTTTGAACTAATACATACTTGCATAAAGGTCACTGCTACACGTTCATGGTCGTATAGGCTGTTTTAACCTTTTCGTTTGTGACTCTGCTGTTCCTAACTCCTCCATTAGCCGTGTTGTCAGATACAACTGCCCTGCCTCCCTCTGAGGAGGAGCTGTCAATCATCCTGCTGATCCAATCTACTACGCTATATGAACAAAAGTATTGGGACGCCGGACCAATACATCAAACGAAAAATTAATGGCATGGCCTTCAAATCCATAGACCCTAATATGGATTAGGTCCCCCTTTGCAGCGGTAACAGCTTCTACTCCTCTTGTACGACTTTCCACAAGATTTTGGTGTTTCTGTGGGAATTTGTACCCATTCTTTCTGTATAGCGTTTATTCAGCACAGCTATGCTGGAATAGAAAAAGTTCTTCTGTGTCCACAAAGTTGGAAGCATAGTCTTGTCCAAAATGTCTTGGTATGTTGAAGCTTTAAGATTTCCCTTTACTCGAAGTAAGGGACCACCTGAATTCAATAGGCGTGTGCCAATACTTTTGTACATATAACTGGACATTACCCTTACGTTCAAAGTTTGAGATCCGGGCCTGTGCATTTAAATGCATAATTACATAATTAAGATGTTAAAAAAGTTATTCAGGGTGGTTTTATGTGAACTGCTCAGATCTAGAGACATGTTCGAGTCAAACTTTGTTTACAGTGGTAGAGATAAGAACCAGACGTCTGAAGGGTTTAATGGTGCATTCCATCAGCTCTGAAAAGCGGACTACCTACACACTAGGGTCACGTGACCATCTTAAAACAAATAAAAATAATGACAATACGTTTGTGGCACTTTGTTTTCAATAATGAAAACTGACATCTTACCATGGTATTTAGCTCACAGAATGTTATTATATAGAACAGAATATAATCTATATTGTTCCTGCAATACACAGGAATGTACAGTGCAGCTCTGTAGATGCTTATCTTTTGTAAGTATAAAATATATAAGGCAAACAACAAATAAAAAGTGCTATCAAGTGGAGACCAGTATTTTACATGAAATGGTTGTACATTTGCTGCTTGGCTTTTTTTTTTTCTTTAACATGGTTTATTAGTTTTGTGGAAAGGTTGATGTAGGATTGCGGATATGAGGATCCCAAAGTACCCAAAACAATATTTTTTCAGAAGCACCATTATTTTATCATTACCAGCATTAAATATGAAAATTCGGGAGGCATGTGTAGTCCCACAGATCAATTTGAATAGTAAATAAAATGCATTTATTTGCATTGTAGATATTAAAGCAACTGATTTCTACCACCACTGTAAAGAAATCGTATAGTCTGTGAAGAGTGAAGCTCAACCCACATACTTCTATACTTTACATACCGCATTACTGAATGCATTTCTGGTGGTTGTATACTATTTTTACATACCATTTATTGCGGTAGTATGCCATTTTGGATGCCGTTTCTTTGCAGTTCACCAATATTTTGCCTTTGTTTGCCTCTTTGTTTCCATTTTTCCATCAGTAATTCCCCCTCCAACAGCCTTTAAAACAAACATGTTTATGAGGGATGAATTTTATAATGACATTATAAAAAAAAATTTACAAGTTTTTCTGTGATGTTCTGGAGAATGACAGTTGTTGGCATTCCTAATTCTGCTCTACATCCAGTTTACTGTCTTTGCTTCAACTATGTTGTAGATGAAGATCACAGCTGATGTTCCACTTGTCCTCCTGAAAATCCCACTGAGAGCCTACAAAACCACATGTGAGCATCTGATTTCCTTGACTGCATAGATGATTCTCCAGTAATATTTTTGTAATTTTTTTTTGTTTATTTTATCTATTTTCTACATGTTTAATCCATGGCTTGTCAGAGGCTGATATTGATTCTAATCCAGTTTCAGCCTCTTTATTTAATTTGCTAATTAAATAAGAGATGGGAGTGAGTGAGTGAGTGATGGGAGTGTCACTGATTCATTCATTCTGGTGACAGTAGGCTTAAGCCCATGCAATTATGATTCTGTATTTAACATGTAGTTTGTGTAGAAACCATTTAAATCCACAAGCTTTCGAAGAGGAGGAACCGCCTGGAGAACAAAAATGGTCAAGGCAGCAAAGTTGAGGAAAGCTGAAAATGGCCTGCAGTGCACCCACATAACAAATGTTCATTAGGCTTATTATTAACGAGGAATTCCACCAATTTCTCAAAATTTCTGCATAGTTCACTTGTAAACAAAGTAATTCAGAGTGGTCTGGTGTAAAACGTCCCATTTGGGAAAAAATCATGTCAGAATTGTTTGCAATGGTGACAACAGGAACAAGAGGTTCAGAAAAGTATTACCGCATAATAAGGTTGAGGATATACCGCTGAGAAATTATTTACAATAGTTTTGAGGAGGTTTTGGGCCTAAAACAGACTGTTTGTTGTAAGGTGCATGCTGTTTGTTGTAAGGCAAAATAGTACCAAAAGAAAACACATTGTGGACATTCATCACTATATATATATGTATATGTGTGTGTGTGTATATATATATATGTGTATATATATATATATATATATATATACACACA
>JBBPCX010000032.1:18455909-18466296 GCA_037974365.1 Hydrocynus forskahlii | reverse complement strand
ACTGAGTTCCCTTTCTGTTGGTCCACTTTTTGGACCACTTCTAGAGGACTGAGTTCGGTTCGTTTAAAGAGGACTATGTGTGAAAACACCCTAAAGAGCAGGTGTGTACTGAGTCTTTGCCTAGTGGGGTATGCTAGATTTTTTAAATGTAACTAAACTAGCACCAGAAAAAAAATGGGGTATATTTAGTCCCTGTTCCCAGTACTCAACGACATGGTATTAACTCAATAAATAAAGAGTTGAACAACAAAACGAAACAATGTATTTTACATTAATAACTGCTCTCTGGAAAACTATGTTTGTGTGAGCGCATTCTTGTCTGGTTCGCTGTAAGGCTTTCGAACAGCTGAGAAGCTAATGGTCCAGCTGAAAACAGATGGACCCATGATCACACCAAACCCCTCCCAGCCATAACATTAACCCAAGCATGAATGAACACACACATACACATATTCACCCTGGCGACCGCACAACCATATTCACACTATTTTGCAAGAGTCCAGTTTGAGCCCCGATCACCGCCCAGGCAAGCTTTAATTAGTATGCTCTGAAAAGACGATAAATGTAATCTTGTGCAATGACCCAAAGGTTAATTTCAAAGACAAAGAAAAAATACAAGAACTGACCTCAAAGCCACATGTCACATCAATCTTCAAATCTGACAAACGGACATAGCCTTAATCTAGCATCCTTGATTCCACAAGTGAATTTTCAAAGTACTTTGCATTTGCTGCCTATGTATTGGATGGATCCACTGCAATTATGGTTTAAAGTGTAAGTCAAGCTCATTGGTCTGAAAAAATGCAATCAAGTTTTAAGTTCAAGTGTATGTGAAACACTTTTTTCGGCAGTATGGAATTTGTCCATCAAGGATAGACACTTAGGGTCTATCAGAAGGAAATATCTCAAGTCTGGGCCATCTAAATAAATCATTGGTCTTATTACAGAATGAAAAAATCAAGAAAACCAAGCCAATAAATTAAAACCATACAAATACAGTAGTGTGTAGCTAGTTCTGGACTTCACATATGTGGGGAGGAGGCCTTGTGTAGTGATGCTAGCAAGTATGCATATATAAACGTATTGAATTAGCTTGATATGCAGCATCTGGTAGTTGCTGAATAACATTAAAAAAAAGTCTCATTAGGGGAATTTGGTGGGTCACAGAAGGTAGTATGTTGTGTGTGCCATGAGCTGTGTCTGCAACCGCGGGTCATCTTGATTGGCCCTTTACATACTGAAAGACTAGTCTAATCTAAAAAGAGTTTTTTTTTTTTCCATTTGATAAAACAATCCAGATCGGTGAGTTACAGAGAATACGGCACATTTTATTCAGTTACACTTTGCTATCTAATGTAACACTTTCAGTGTTTATGTCTTGGAATAGTCTTCGCATGTTAGTCCAGAATCCTCAGCTGTTCCAACAGGCGATTGCTGCTCTTTCTGCCAAGCTGTGGAGCAGAGTATCACGGGGAGTTGACAGAAGCTGACTAATTGGTTCTGACATCAGAGGGTGAGAGGGAAGTAATGTCACACTTTCCACTTGCTATCAAAAAATCGGCCACATTCAGCGCGCAGAAAGTGAGGATTTGAGGATTTTTAAAACAATTAGTATGGTATTCTGTGGGCAGACACAAAGAGCATATGGGGTGATTTCAATGTTTGGCGAGAGGTCCAGAAACAAACCACTGCCAAGATGTACCATCCTGGACATAGTATACAGAACCGCCTTGTTTCACCATTAAGATTCAGGGTACTCAGCAGCAGGTCTACGGAAGAGGAGAGAAAAATCCCCAAATGGGCTTCCTATTTACTGAGGATTCACTGCATTTTATCCACTCGCATGGCCTTGAGCTACAACTAGCCTTCAGTCAGCTACTTTCCTATGTGCGGCATACATACACTTAGAAATACAGATCAGAACATGATTATAACTGATAGCGAATAACTTGCGAAACCAGGAAGATTCCGATCACGGATGCCCTCTAAGGTCAGACATGGAGAAAAACTAAATAAGCAGTGTCGGTTTAGCAAATTAATTTGGACCCAGATTGGTGTTGGGATCCCCAGATGCCTCTGATTTCTAGTCGGTCGGCAAGTCCTAGTCCAGGTCTGCTCTCTGCCAGATAGCTCTGTGCATAAATGACCACATGCCTGCCTGTTGTGACATGGCAGAATGTGGGAGGAAAAAAAATCCCCTACATTGATTTGAGATGAGCCAAAACTGCAGTGTGTCCATGCATCTGTCTTTTCTTGGAGGCTTTTAAAGCTTCATAAAAAGGTGTTCATTAAGCATTTTCATTTCAGAACAACTGCTGTATAAGAACTGATAACTGGGATATATCAGCAGGCGATAGGTTTTAGTGGGTGGACAGACATGGATAACAGTATACAGGTTCTCAACCCTTGGCCTGTGTATGTCTGTGTTTCCTTGCTGTAGCTCACAGTTCAATGGCAGGTCTTGTTAATGAGCTGACTAGTTAGATCAGGTGTTTTGGTAGGAGAGAAAACATGAAAATTTGCACAGCAAGGGTACCCTCCAGGTCTAGGGATTGGAACCACTGACAGAATGGATAACACCAACACCAACACCACCTCAGGGGCTCGAAGGTTCAATTCCCTGTCCAAGTAAGACCACCACCACTGCACCAGGAGTGGTATTTGAGCTACTTTCCCCTACCACTGTATGTTGCTCAGGGTAGGAGCGTCTGCTATATGCAATGCTAATTCAATACAACACAGCGTACAGACACTGCCATGTGTAATAGCTATGCCATGACTACACTACACTTTTTTTTTTTTTTTTTTGACTACACTTTAAGTATGGATTACAGTGTGAAGTTGTACTAAGATCCAGAAAAAACTGTTTCAGTACTGGCCACAATATGGCATTAAATAATTATTATCACCCCAGAAATAGTGCATCCCTACTCAACATGTTTAAAACTGTGAATACATGTAAAGTTCTAGTGCATTTGCTCGATGTCTCCAGGCAATGTGAATGAGTGCATCACACTGTATATTCCTGGCAACTACCAATAACTTCACCAAGTGAAGACATCTAGCTAATGCAAAGCCACGGTGAAACAGAACCACATTTCTGACCTGATATTTCCACTGATCCCCTCCCCTCTCTCTTTCTGATGCCACACATCGAGGCACTTAATTTCCAGAGGTGTGGAGAATGGCACTGTGGGAGAGCGAGAGGCTCCTGCGCATTTGTAAAAGCAGCCGGCAGTCCAGTCCTTAATGGTCTATGGCATTTGTGAATGGTGGCAAAAGATCACTTTATCCGTACCGGATGTTGGTAATGAGACCCGAGTAACTGCAGAATGATTTATCAGCATCCCGTCCTGAAAAAAGGCTCGGATCCGGAGTCGAGCAGCGCAGTTCTTCATGCGCTGAGAGCGAAAACTTACTCCAGTACTTATCTTTGTGATTGTAACAGAGGGTTCAGGCCAGCTCAGGGATCCAAGTTCCTCAGCCAGAGCTGAGCAGTGGGACTGCTTGTGATAAACTAAAGCCTGACAAGCTCGGAGGCACGGCACAGAGGAGCTCCCGGCGCTGGAGCATGCCGCCACAGGCCGAGCGAACAAGAGAGCCAGTGACCTAAGACTAGAGATTAATGCTGCAATGTGTTAAATCCAAGCGGAATAGAGTGGAATTTCATGGTAGCTGCACTAACTCAAAAGCGTTCTCAATTTTTTTTGTTCTTCGCTTAACAAAAGAATTATGACCACCATTACAAGGGATGGCTGACATGTTGTTTACTGATAAATGTGATTATTATTACTGGTATTATTTTCAAATTATGGCCAATATTATTGCTGTCCTATTGTTAGGCTGTCTCCAGTGGTGGGACTTTTTTTTTTCCTCGATCCCACAGCGTCCGCTGTTGGACACCCTGAGCATTGCGGTCGCAGCCACCGAACGCTGTAATTTACTGACATAAATGAGTAATTACATCAAATTTCAGCGTAAACGATATTTTAGTCCATTTAAACATTTTTAAATCAAAATAATTTCCATTTTTTTTCCAACAAGCAGTGATACACATTCATACTTTTATGCTCGTGTTTATTCGGATCTTAAACTAAAGTAGCTTCTTTCAGATACGTTGACAGATTTGTTTATCTACATAGTTATTTCACTTGTTACTAAATACAAAGCCACGTTCACATTCCAACCATGTTCTTTAAGAGTGAAATAACCCTGACAGAATATCGACTAGAACATAAATCTCCTTCATGACTTTTTCAGGTTTTTCAGTGTTAGATATGAAGTTAATTTGTATAGATTTATAGAGATGACATTTCATATCCTATAAGCCTATCAGCCAGATAAACTTATTAGTCTGTTATCTCTGTGTTCAGCTTTGTCTCAGCTGTGCTGGAGATGCACTTTTAGCTTCACTTTGAATGTCAAAGTGGCCAACAAATGAACTTTGAGCCCAACTAATGAACTAGCAGTGGACTGTTTCTTTCGTGTTAACGTTTTCATGACTTATCTTCAGTCTTTAAAAGTAGTGACCTGCAACAGAGTGGTTGGTGGAGTTTTTTTTTTCCTGCAGGCTTGTCGTTAGGTGATCTTAAACACATACATATCCCTGTTCCTAATTTTAAGGAGCGGTTGTGTCTACTGACATACTTATGTGACTGGCTTAAATAAGAGCGTCAGCTAAATCAGCTAAATTATCTATGTAAATTAAAGTAAAAGGTTAAAATAATTAATTAAAATCATTTAAATGATCAGTAAGGGTTAGGTACTAATTATTGGTCATCATATAAGCCCCAGACATTCCAGTCCAATCAGTGCATTTCCAACAGTTATCTTGAAAGAGCACAGAATGTATGAAAGTAAGAAAATTCATACATAAATACACACACACACATTTTCACCCTTCTATTACCCCCTTACCAGGTTGGTCCAGTGCATTGGTCTGCGTCGAGTTCAAAGTCTGCACAATGAGACCGGTCTCCTTTAGGATATCCATCAATGGGACAAGTCATTCCTCTTGTGCATCATATCCACTGTCCCCCCTGAAAAAGCAGGAAACAGAGGATTTGGTGGTATTATTGTAAAAACGTTCCGCAGCCCAGCTGTGACAGACTCAATTACATCAATTCAGAGGAACTAATTTGGAGGATTTTCTCTTTTTAATGCCACTGTGTGTATCACGTACAGTGATTTACATGAGTCTCCGCTCAGTCACGAACCCAAGTCACTCATGGTATTAACTTTGAATCTGTGAGGCAAGAAGTTTACAAAAGAATCACAGCTACCATCACCAAGGCAACACGCATTGCAACACTTTCCTATTTTAATCTCAATTTCACATTGACATTATAGTTGTTAATCCCTGGAAACCTAGTATGTATATATAGCTTTCAATTTATTTATGAAGCCTTTATAAGTAAAGCAGCTGTGCAAGCCTAGGCTGCTTCAGGTTTCAGCCGACAGGCTGAACGAACACACACACACACACACACACACACACACACACACACACAGACGGTTTGAAAGATTGGGCTTGTAGGAGCCGCAGTCCTGGACTCTGACTAGGTGGGGTAGAAATGAAGGGTGTACACAGTTGTACGGAGCGATCCAAAATTTCTACGCGCCACTTGCTGCTCTAGCCCTGCCGTGATGAGAAGAACAAAGGCGAGAGGAAAGGACAGGCCACATATCACACCTAATGAGCAAAAAGTGAGGTAGAGAAGAGAAAAGAAGATAAGAGTAAAATTGTCTTTAAAAGAAAAAGATGAACCTGAGCAGAAGTTTATAAGCAGTGAAGTCAGCCATGAGGCTAAAATAATACAGTTTGGACTGTGCATTGCGGATGCTGTCAGCGAAGGGTAGAGGGCTGCCTGAAGCGCTGGAGAGGGAGAAAGGGCCTCTGCAGTCGAGCAGTCATGCACACGTTGTATTAAATGTCAGTTGAGGGATGTTGATTGCACGGAATAGCATCCCTCTGGCTTATGTATTCGGCTGGAGAAGAAACCAACATCCAACAATGTAGCCCCCATCCCCCCCAGCACAGGAACACGCTCTGTGATTGGGTTTGTGCGGGTTTTTTTTTTTTATATTATTATTTTTGTGGGTGTATTTATTTAACCTTTACGTAACAAGGCTAGCCAATTAAGAACAAAGTCCCATTTAAATGAATTAGTTATAAAACCTTGTCACATTTAATGTCGTACCCTTACCGCCGCAACCTTTAAAATGCCTGATTTGCTCATTTATTAGCCACTAATTTAATGGCCAGTTCAAATGGCACGAGAAGTCTTTTGAAATCTTTTTTCAAGGAGGAATGTGCAGGTCAAATATATGCTCCATGAGTGAGTTTTATAGAAAACCATGATTGGCAACATGTACTATGAGAACATTTAAATGGGACCTACAGCAACATCCCACCTAAAACTCGCAGCACAAACACTGCATGCCCTATCACTCCTGGAAAAGAGGTACTAAACTGTACTTTTTATGGGTGCAAATGCTCCACAAATCAGTGGGGACACACACACACACACACACCAAAGGATACACTAGCAGTGCTTTTATAACTGTACCATATTCCATAGCAAGTCCTGTCTTGATTCCAGGCTTTGATGCTGTGGAAAGGTGCAATTATCCGTTAGAAAGTGAACACAGTGTACCTTTAAAAATCATTACACTGCTGGACCATGTTGTACCTTTTGGGGGTACATTTACATAGCTTGTACCTTGAGGAAAGAAATGTACCTTTTTTCTGGCAGTACAGCTCAATCTTCAATATAAAACCTTGTCGAGTCAATCTAGCTTCAGGTACGGTTTGATTTGAAGCCATTTCCCCTCTTTCCAGCATTACCTGGTACACGCCCCGCAACAGGACTCACGATCTTTAAAATGTCTCATTCATTAGCTGATAATTTCACAGCTGTTTCAAATGTCAAAATCTTTTGAAATCTTTTTCAAAGAGGGATGTTGAGGTCAAACGTACATTCGCAAAATGATCAGGTTCGATATGAAAGCCTGATTGCAAATAAACATTTATCTAGCCAAAAACTCAATTGCAGGGGCCTCAATTCTCCAGCTCTATGTGGAACAAAAGATGAGGCACAGCGTGGGTGGGGAGGGGGCGCCCAATTCCTTGGTGCGGCGGGCCTCATTGGGTCAGTGAGTAATTACTATGTGGTGCATGGCGAGCCTTGTCTATCAGGTGCGCAAAGTCAATGATGCTGTTTTACATTCCTGCTGGTGGGCACAGCGGCTTCAGGAGAGACGGAGGAGGCAAACGCTGTGAGGTTTACGCTGAGAGAGAAGAGTGAGTGAGTGTCTCATCTGACAGGCCGCTGGGATGAGAGTGAAATCATCAGGGTGGACAACCGCGAGCATCTGAGAGCTATTTCTTTTTTTCTGGTGATATTTCACATCACCAAACATATTTGTTCTGCAAGGTAAAAGGCAAGCAACTGTGGGACACCAAACATATTGTTCCACCTTTTTTTTTTTTTTATTATTCCCACTTCCTCACTCCTTGACTGTGCAGAGGATTCATCCTTATAAAAGGTCCATATGCAGGGTCAGAGGATATGACTATAAGATATTGTTACAATAATGAGAAAAATAGTATCTGGAGGAGGTGTTCTTTACTGTGCCATTAGCTACATGGGTCGTTTTTAAGGTAACAACAGTCTTTAACACTGTTGTTGTGTCAGAATCTGTTCCTGTTCCTTATTTTAAGGGATGGTTATACACTATCTAGACAAAAGTACTGTGACACACCTCTTAATTATTGAATTCAGGTGCCCCCTTACTCTCAGTGAAAAGCAATCTTATTGCTCCAGCATACCTAGACATTTTGGACAAAGCCATGCAACCAACTTTGTGGACACGGTTTGGGGAAGAACCTTTTCTATTCCAGCATGACTGTGTCCCAGTGCACAAAGCAAGGTCCACAAAGACATGGCTGGATGAGTTCAGTGTGGAAGAACTTGACTGGCCCACACAGAGCCCTGACCTCAACCCCATCCAACACCTTTAGGATGAACTGGAACGGAGATTGCTCCAAACGCTCTACAGAATGAATGGGCACAAATCCCCACAGAAACACTTCAAACCCTTGTGGAAAGCCTTCCAAAAAGAGTGGAAGCTGTTATAGTTGCAAAGGGGGACCAACTCCATATGAAAATCTGTGTATTTGATGCAACATTCCTGTTGGTATAATGGCCAGGCGCCCCAATACGTTTCATATAGTGTATGTAGGGATAGGTATTTAAGCAATTTAACCAGTTTAGTTTTCTTGACTAACTAATACCAAAATATTGATAAGGTATTAGACAAATGGAGCTGCTATCAGTATTTATGCAACATTAATGTATTCCAACATAGATGCCATTTTCAAATGGTTAATGATAGACTGGATCAGTGAGAGGGACGGAAGCAGCACTCTGCACATCAGCCACACATTTGTTGCCTGGACGTTTGTAGCAATAGCTCCACCCTCATATATACAGAAAGCTCAGGAAACAATTTGGCTTGTTGTTTTTCCACAAACATAATAAACGTAATGATCTTTTTAAAATCTTTTCATGTGATGTCTTTATTTTCTACATAAGCATCACTACTGATAAAAAAGTAGCAGTATTGGTATCGGTATCAGTATCAGTAAAATCCTGATACCCATCCCTAGTTATATGTATTCACATACTGCTGCAATGTCTTTAAATAAAAATGTCTGCTAAATAATGTAAGATATATATGCATAAAGTAGTGTAATATGTTAAATGTCTCAAGATATTACATTTCTCCCATTGGCCCTCCACCAGTTATATAGCATTTTGCAAGCAAACACACATGCCTTGCCAAGATAAATAATTTTAAACACTTTTCTTGGCTGCCTAAGACTATTGCACACTCAAGTGTGACCTCCCACTTAACAGAACCTATTCAATTGCTAGATTATTCTTTGTACATGAATTATTCAGTAAATACTATAAAACATGTTATGTAGTTATGAATGGAGTGAGGAATTGAGGTGTGGGCGCACATATGGGTAGAGGTGGTCAATATGGCAAAGATAAAGTATCACGATTCAAATTTAACAATATTTAATTTACATTTTCCTGAGGTTCCACAATTTTAAGCAGATACAGTGGCGGAGGTACGCAAATGAGGACCAAACAAAATGAAAAATCTCAAAGCTGAGATATTAACCTTCATTGTCCTGACACAGTGACAGACAAGTGCCCAAGGCGAAGTAAACACAGGGCCAAAAACGTTCCAGTCCAGACTTCAGAGCTTCACAAATGAATACAAGAACTCTAACCTTGGACACACCTAAGACAATCACAGAAATGTGGTCTCCCCCCAGCATCAGTGACTTATTAGGAACAATAAAGAAGGAGAAACAGATGTGCTTGCTGCCCGTTTTCACCTCACGAGGTGGTCCTGAAATCGAGCACTATGCCTGGCAAATAATAAGGAAAAAAGTAGATCTGAGATTTTTAATTGTCATTACTCTATAATTGTCATTACTCTATAATACCCATATATGTGTACCAACTGGAATATGCTCAATACTCCTTTCAGTAGTTAGATCAATCTAAGATCAATCATTTTAGGCATGTCGATATCCTTGCCTCTGCTCAGAACATAACAGAGTTCTGCTTGATTAAAATGAATGAAAGATGCAGAGCTTAAAGAAAATCCAGACTGGCCTTGTAGGTGAGTGTGGGGTTCTTTCTTCTTCAGCATCTTGCAGGTCAGGCATTACAAAAAAGACAGATACAAAATTTAGGCTTTGTTTTAAATGCACTGCACATGATTAATATTGGTCTCTTCTTTTTAAGACATGAACTATTGTTATGTAGTTATGAATGGAGTGAGGAATTAAAGGAGAAGTTTGGTGTGAAATGGACCTGGGGTGTATTGAAACATGATAACTAGTATGAACTTTTGTCGAGTAGCCCACCTTCATTTGCCCCCCGCATTCTGAAACACAACGCTTTTAGCCGATGCTAACCTCAAGGCTCCTTTAGGCAAATGGGCATGGGGCATCACGTAGCCAGTGCAGATAAATTGCTATTTTTACACCATTAACAAGGCTCAAAGTACCTCCACACTTCATTTCTAGAATTCTGAGGGCCATGACCTTTAAAATGAGACATTGAGAACTTTGAAAGTACACAGGTAGTTTATTAAAAAGACAGTTTATACAGACAGTACCTTCAGGGAATTGTCCGGTCGCCGCCATCTTTAAATTAAGGCACGATAAGTCAACTGACGAGCACGAAACGAAACTACAGCTGATTAGTCACATGAATACTCCTATTAGTTGTAGACTGGAGTTGGTGCAACAGGAGTTGACAAATCTTGCAAGGATGGCAGAATATGAGGACACCAAGTT
>JBBPCX010000032.1:18415607-18449667 GCA_037974365.1 Hydrocynus forskahlii | reverse complement strand
CACAGATTGAAGGGATGGAAGGAAAGAAAGAAAGAAAGAAACACTTTCACTAGTATTAAGGACATGGATTCTAATGTGTAAAATCCAGAATTTTAACGCGCAGCTAAAGCATGGGATGGGTGGGGCGTGGCCAGCAACAGCTTATTTGCATAAAAGGGACAGAGCCCTGAAACGGCTCCTTTTGAAAGAGACTGAAACTGTCAAGAATTAAGGTGGTGATATCTCTTTAAGTGAGAGTGATTCTGTGCAAAGAACTTCATGAACGTTTTGTATAGCCCCTAGAGCTATTATAACTTGTTTTTTAAAAAAGTGAGTTGTGCATAATATGTCCCCTTTAATGAATCACGATGCTAATGCTAATTTATCATTTTTAGGATTTTAACTGAGTTTTTATTGTTATTTTGACACACTGAGCATTTTCTGTGCAATTTGATTTTTATTTTCAGTTTTTCTTTTTTCCCTATTTTAAAAGCTCCCTTTCTCTTAGAGTTACTCTTTACTTTTAACTTTTCATTTTTGCATTTTTTATTTTGACAATTTGTATTATATATTTTAATTTTTACTCATACATTTTGTTTTCTTTTTTCTTTTTACAATTTTTTTCTTTTTACAACTGTAAAGCACTGCATCGAAGTGCTTGCTTGATTTACTTATTTATTTGTTTACTTTCTTACTTACTAACAGCTTAAACAATTTCTTTGCTGTTTTACTGCAGCCACAGTGTCCCTCTTGTCTCTTACCTATTTTCTGTTTACTTTTAGGCCTCGTTGCAATTTCAAGATCTAGCATGTCTTGCATGTCTAAAAAATCCCAACTTTATCCTCACCATCCATAATATTTCCTTTATCATGTCAAGTCTACCTAGTTGCAGGAGTGGTCTGAACTGTTACAACTGGGCTGGATTTCAAAATACATTACTTTTATGGTATCAAGTAGTCTGACTTCTGACTGTCAGAATTTCTCGTTGTATGCATGTTATTAATGTCAATGCTACTTGAGTAGTCTGCAGCCCACTGCAATCAGTAATAAGATTCAGTTTTAGCGCTTCTCACTTTTTACTCCCACTTTCAGTTTGTAACTTCAATGAAGTTTTAAGAATATGCAGCTTTCAGAAATCAGAAGTGAAGGTATATGAACTAAACTAAAAGGTATTTGAACAGTCCTGAACCTGGTTATTCCTACTCTACATAAGCTCACAGGAGCATGGCCAGACTACATGCTGCAACAATAAAGACGAAAAAGGATGAAAAAGACAAGGACAGCATGATGACAATGACGATATTACACATTTAACATAGTTAAGGGTGCTGGTCCAGACAAAAATACCTCTTAATTTGAATCTAATGGTTTAAAAACTGCAGTAAAATAACAGAGTTGTTGATTAGCTTGAGACAAAACAGAAAGTTCATTAATGAAGCGAAATTGGTGTTGCTAAATGTTCTTCCCAATCCAAAACATTCTAAGGAAGCAGAATTTGTTAAACAACGGCACAAATTGTCTGTTCAAACTGCAGTGAATCTCTGCATATTCTGCAATGACTCTTTTTACACATGAACATCTGATCCCGAGAGTTTTAACTGCGTTAATTTAATGGTAAAATCTGTTTCAGCACGTGTTCGAGGCTCGTGCCCCCGTTTAACCACTGCATCTGCTGCCGTTATTAAAAACTCTCAACAACACATCTAATGCAAATTTACACCTGGTTTTTAAACGTGGAGGAAAAGCAACGCCAACTGCCCACAGTTAGGCTCATGAGCCCATTTCATACACAACACACAGGCAAAATGCATCCAATTTGCACCTGAAATAGCCTTGGTCTGAAATAGTACCTCGGACTGTTCTTGCAAATCAACAATGGTGTCATACCTGAGAAGCCACTGTCCACTGGAACGCTTATGACCTGACTTCTCATAGCTCATTCACTGATTGAGACGAACATCCTTGACAGACCTTTGCTACAAATCACAGGCCTCAGCTTCACTATCTGCACTGCCTTCCACTTCTTCAGCATGTTCGCCTGCAAAATAACCTGGGTGTAACTGGAAACTGGATGACTGCCTATAGAGGAAGCCTGTTATTCATGCCGCAGCTATTATCCCACGTGCTAATGCTAAATAAGAACGTTTAGAGTCCTTTACTCTGGGGAAAAACATGTAAACAGTAAATAATTTGTGTTCGGGTGTCATGGTTAATGTAAGCAATCCAGAGCTTTGTGGTGGCCTTAGTAAGCCCGTGTTGATTGCAGTCGCACAGGCTTTTGGGAAATGCTAGTTGCAGACAGAAGGCGACTGCGTCCACTGACGCAATGCCCAGCTGGGTGCTTTTTCTTGGAAATAGCTTTGCTGTTAGTGGCAGTAATGTGTCATCATACAAACTGTAAGTAACCATTTCAGCCTTTTAAAGATCACGTCCATAACTATGTCCCTTTATGAAAAGTGCAATTGTTGGAAGAATAAGAAAGAAAAGCTGCCATACAACTTCTCTTTCTTCTTCCACGCACTGCCTTTCTGAACATTTTTAATGCTGAGAACGCAAAATGATAACTATAAAATGATGTTTGGGGCACAATTACTACTGCAGTCTGTTCTTACATTCTATCATCATCATCTAGTGTTCAGAAGACAGAGAATGCTGTCAACAGTATGTCAATAGAAATTTGGATGCTGTTACATCTTATCTGAAATTTTACATAAATCATAGTGAGGAAGGATGCTTATGGTTCAGGATTATCAAGATGTAGAAGACAGCATATGAGAGAAGCAAGCCTAACAGTTGGTCTAGAGAATAACATGCTATTACACATTATTTTAAACAGTTGAGAAGATAATTATGTTTATTTTCAGCACGTCAATTCCTGTTGCACAATCGGTTGTCTTGAAGAGTGCTTTTACTAATGATGTTAAAACTGCTTTATAAACCCAATAATTCAATTTTCCTTCACTTTCAGCAGACAGCCAGTATCAAGCGCTAGTTAATACAGAACATGTCTCCCCAGCCTCTATAGATTGCACCTATGGTGCTCCTTCTAAAAAAAAACAAACATTTGAAAACAAACCTATAGTAGAACAATGCACTGCTTGTAAGTTGCAATATTTCACAGACTGTGCTTTGACTGGGCCACTGATTTGCCTGCTTTGGGCTGTGAAATCTTGTGTGCTGCATATCCGTCTGCGTGCGCAAGCCAAGGGGACGAGGAAGGGTTGAGTTTCACCATCTGTTCTTATCTGCCTCTCATTATCCCACTGTTGACATTCACTTGTTAATTGATGGGTGGCTTGGAGAGCCCTCCTCATAGCCTCTTATTGTATCTCTCCTTGTACTGCAACGTGAGTCTGAGGAAGAAAAGGCCTCTATGTGCGGGTAGAGGGAGTAAACTGTCCCATTGTTTGTTCTTCCAAAGGTCAAGAAAGAGGAGCAGAAGAACAACCTTTCCCTTTCTGCGGTACAGACGCGGTCTCTGTCATCCAATCTTACAATCTGGAGCAAGAAAGTGTAGCCCATAGAATTGTCACATCTGCTTTACCCCTAATGCTCAAATGATCCTGTATTGGCGAACAGACGACGGTACGTAAATGCATTGTCAAAGAAGATAACAATGCCTGCTGTGTGTATGCCGGGCGCCTATTACTCCCTCCTAATTCAACAGTCGTTCCCTGACGAGTTGACTCTCTGCGTTTCTCCGTTTCCAACAAAGCCTTCACCTTTGACAGACGACAATACTGATAAAACTATGTTGTGAGGGAGGGTTTTGACAAGCCATGGAACAGAAGAAGAAAGGAGGCAGAGAAGCGGTGGCAGGCGCTAACAATAGCTTTCAGCATCGAGCCGCTCCTTGCTTATGCAGAGGCAGCAGTGCAACAAATAACCACCCTCCGCGCACGAGAGATGGTCAAAACAGAACAGCCGCCTCTACAGAGAAGATCATACAACCTTATTTGGCTGTACATTTACCAAACCTTGGGGAAGCGTCCACCAAAACACTCCTCTTTCATTTTCCTACTGTACTTCTCAGCTCGGAAAATACAGACCCACTCAAATCGCGTGGTGATCTGGCACCTCGGGGCCTGACTCACTCGTATTGAGACGCTTTGGGGTGATTCTGGGCTACTGGCCATCTTCCTCCCTTTCTCACCGGGCTGAGGAGATCCAGCGAGGTGTTAAAAGTTGATTAGGTGACTAAAGGTCACATAACCAAGGCCCAGGGGGCCCTGGTCTCACAGTTAATGAGCCAAAGCCTGCTGCATTCAGCTAATGGACCTGCAGCTCGCTGGTCACCAAGGTCTGAACAGGGGGCAGTGTAGCGGCGGATGCACTGATTGATGAAATGCCGTGACCAGAGAAATAATAACAATAATTGACAGAAAAACAGCTGGTGCATCTCACTTGTCTTGATCAAGCACAGGGAAAATAAAAATGCATGGCCTTCACGGTAATAATCACAGCCGTATGCATTAAAATGGTATCCAACAGGAGGCACAAAAAAGGTCATCTATCTGAGATGTAATTATCATACTTACAGGCTCGGTTATCTGTTTGCTTGCCTGAATCTAAATCACGAGCAGAGGGGGCAGGGTGCAGTAATGCTGCAGTGATCACCACTAATACACAGGACATAATGTCCTGGAGGTGTTGCAGGCAACTCAGACATTCAGTCAATGTCCTTCTCTACTCACACGCTATTGGACTGACACATTATGGCTGAGCGTGATCGATATTTTTTATTACCGCCACTTTGTTCTGCCTTGCGAGCACGGGCTGCAAACGAATCGACATTTATGCAAGTGGAGGTGCAGCTGCCTTTTATGTGAATGTTTTCGCAGGTGTGGTTGTTTCAATCTGATTCAATCAGATTGTCATTAACACAATGTGCAGGTGCATATGTAAAGGAAAAGAGGGTTGCAGCTTCACCAAAGTGCTACAATGGCGGCATATAGGGATATTCATTAAATACAGATAAAAACACAAAAGCATCGACATATGTACACATTAACATTGAATTCATTGAGGTAGTATGTATCAAGGGTCTTTGTAATACAGTTGTGTAAATGTAACGTAAACATATGGCAGTTGTACAAAAAAGAAAATGCGTAATTATGCAAGACCCAAACAGAAGGTAAAAGTAGCTGTCTTCAACTGGTAGCAAATTGGTAGCAACAGAATATTAAACAACAAAAATACCACCAGGCGGCAATATATTATGAGCCTCTAACAAGTCACAAGATTTTCAGTCTCAGATGTTCAGAACCAATGTGTGCCAGTGTGTTAATATATTGCAAGGCATATTGGAAGCAGGGATGAGTCAGAATATTCATGGAAGCCTAAAAAACACAGTAAACAATTCTTTCTAAAGTCATAAAACTGCATATTTCAGAACCATGATATCTATGAAGGACAGTATAGAACAAGCATCTTGCACTTTGCTTTAAACTGTTTAGTCCAATGAAGGAAACAATAGATATCTAAAGCAGGTAGGTCAAACTGAGCTCCTTCTGGGTCACAGCTACGCCTAGACTGGCATTTTCTTTCATCTGACTTCAAACCATGACAGTTTTGCTAATTAGATGTTGAGGTGAGTCAGGTGTGTTTCTAAAGGCTGAAATCTTCAGTATCTCTGTAGACAGTCATGTAGTACAAAGCAGATATACTTGACATACGCTCTACTTGTATAAATTCAATTCAACAGAACTTTCATTCAGTGAGTTTCCCACATTTGCTGTCAGCTAAATAACCTCACAAACCGGTTTACAAATAATGCTTCACACATTTGATGATCAATTTTGACTAATCGTATTTATAATATATAGCAATATAATTTTTTTTCACATGACGCTGTCCTAACATGGTCTTTTATTTGATACAAAAGAGACACTGGAAAAAAACAGCCTGTGTTCTTTTCAGTTCCAATATACTAAACCAGAAGTCTTCCAATCCAAAACATGACTGTAACCGAATGACACAAGATTTGGTTACATTAACAGTTCAATTAAGTCACAAAAACGGCAAAAGCCGGGACTGGAAACTGAATTCAAGGTCCGGATTTAAAGACTACATTCTAATATCGACACAAGTCAAATCCCACACTGACTACCTAAACACACAAATCCGAGAAAAAAAGGACATCCTTTTGCTGGCATCCAGTCATCTAAGCACGGTCAGAGTCTATCCAGGTGAAAAATAGACTGCAGGCAAGGCGGCCATGAAGATGTAGCAAAAGCATCAGGCAGGTGTGAAAATAACTCTAACCATGACAGTGGTGTTGCACCAGTCAGTCACCCTTAATTTGCTGCAGTGCCTGAATATCTCCGCCGAGGTGAAAAATAACACGCACCCCTTGCGCTGACGAGGGCGACATGGGGAAATCACGCTCAATTTTAAGTTGACTTCCTCTAGAATCAATGTAAAACTGATGCTCACAATTTTCCCGAGGGAACTTGCTTGGGTCCAATTGAGATGGACGCCCTTTGCGCTGCATGTCAGATGCGACACTGATGAAATCAGCTCTGAAACATCTTGTCTATCTTTAGGTGAAAGGCCCGCTCTGCTGTTCAGGCCCATCGACATGCATGGACCAGCAGCTGCCCCAGGAGTCTATTCCGTCATGTGCTCCCGAGGGAAAGGGGCTGTTTGTTCATTTATTGCAGTTGGCGGCCTGACCCTTGACCCAACTGAGCCTTGGCTGATTAAGAATGTTTGCATTCAAACACCTGCTCCACTGCTATTGATGGTTGATTCCAACCTTAATTAGCTAGGTATCCACCACTGTCCTCACAAATCTGAGCAGTTTAAACACACTTCTAAAGAGATAAATCCCAAATATCATCGACCAGGCAAGAGAGATTTGGTGTCTGAAAATGGACAAAGCTAGAAAATGGCATCAGGAAAGTGCACTGCTATTCAAAAATATAACGCTTGCGCTCATGATTATATGACTGTGAAGTGGTCTAAGAACTCACTGGAATATCCCATGCTTGTCAATTTGTGGAGATTACCATGAGCATGGGGTCATACGGAGAAGTGGTGCTTCACATGAATGACTCAGTATAACCCTAAGGCTTCTCTCTGGAATATTCCACTACTCAATTGAGCATGTATATTACAGCAAGCCTACTATATTGATCCCCAACTATTGTTGTCACAACAGTCACATTTTCAAATTCAATGCATTGCTTTGACAACATCGATACTCAATATCATTTTTGATACCAAAGGCAGGAGAACAATTGAGGGTCCGTTTTCAAGATGAATGTATTCAAATAAACTCCAGATTACTTTACAGCAAATTTTGAACAAGAAGAAATTGCCATTCAAAGGTTTTTGTTTGACTACCATCTGTAAACAGAAAAACAAATAATTTTACACATTGAGCCTCTTATACTGTCATTTTCAGCAGATAAGAGAAGGCATAGTCAGAGGGGTATGGAAGTAAACACCCTTAATAACCAAATGCTTTACGTTTTAGGAACAATAGGAGCACTGAGTAGAGAAACATACTATATGCTATTTTTAGATCATTTACGGTAACAGTTGTTCAAGTTAGTTGTTAAATGTTTCAGTGACATTGAAAATGAGAGCAATCACTAACATCTCTACAGGTCAGTGAGCTATTTTAGTGCAGCACACCATTACTTGCAAAAGCACCTCAGTAGCGCTGTAATACAGAACTCTATGCATATAAACCATGTTTGACATAAATAGTATCGATACCACAGGAAAAGCGTATTATGCCATTTCAAAATGTTCAAAATCCATATGTATCGATTTATCGATATTTTTACAGCACTATCCCCAACAGGCTAACAAAAGAGGATGCTAACTGCACCCAATTGCAATAATTTGATCTGATCACAATTATTTAAGCAGGCCACACTTATTTTCCCCAGCTTTTAGCTTTCACCTTAATTTTATACATGACAAAAAAAAACAAAAAACTGCGTGTTCATGTGACAAAGGGCATATGCAATCAAGGGAAAGCTGAACATGCATTTATTGAGACAGGCTGTGACGTTTAGGAAAGCAACAAAAGCCCTAACTTCTGAGTGGTGCTACACCTTTACAGGGCAGCAATAAGTAATGGTTGGTCATTTGATCTCAGGTTGTGTCAAAAGAGATAACTAAGTCATTCTCTATAACTGGTTAATCCGTACTAGGGTTGCGGGTAATAAGGCAGGCACTCACACTGGGCAGGGCGCCAGCCCACCGCAGGACGCACACAACATTCGCTCACACACTCACACCTATGGTCAGTTTAGAATCCCCAGTTCACCTGATACGCATGTCTTTGGACCATGGGAGAAAGCGGAGACCCAAGAGGAAACCAACGCAACATGCAAACTCCACACACACAAGACCAGGACCCGGATTCAAACCCCCAATCCTGAAGGTGTGAGGCAACACTGCTACCCACAGCGCCACTAAATCATTAGTCAGTTATTTATCTATCATTCATGTGTTTGGTTATTAATTATGAGCACAACAGGCCTATTTCAAGCTATTTTCATCAGATGTATAAGTACTATGGAGATTAACAAAGAGGCATACTATGAAATTCTATTCATAATCTATTTGAAATTACATGACACAGTTTGAGACAGAGGTGTGGTGAATCAGGGATCCAATTTGTACAATGCTAATTGGGGATAGACTGTGTACATTTGGTGCAATGAGAGAACATCTACTGTACTATGTAATCCAATTCTTTCAAATTCGTTTTCATTCATTGTGAAAATGTATCAATCAGCCACAACATTAAAACCGCTGACAGGTGAAGTGATTGCAATGATTTTCTCATTACAGTTGCACATGTTAAGGAGTGGGATATATTAGGCAGCAAGTGAGGCGTCAGTTTCTGAAGCTGATGTATTAGAAGCAGAAAAATGGGTAAGTGTGAGGATCTGTTTGGGTCGGAGCATCTCCAAAACGGCATGTCTTGTGGCTGTTCCTGGTATACAATGGTTACCTATCAAAAGTAGTCCAAGGATGGACAATCAGTGCCCAAGACTCAATGATGTGAATGAGGAGCAAAGGCTAGCCCACCTGGTCCAATCTAACAAAAGTAAAGAAAAAAGATGAAAAGGATGTTGAAAAAGTACATGCTGGGTATCATAGAAAGACGCCAGAACACACAGGGCAGTACAACCTGCAGTGTATGGGGTTACACAGCCACGGTCCAGTCAGAGAGCCCATGCTAACCCCTGTTCATCGCCTAAAGTGCCTATTATAGAGCCACTGAGCAAAGGAAGAAGGTGGCCTGGTCTGATGAATGACATTTTATTTTACACTATGTTGACGGCCTGGGGAAGTGGGAAAAATCTTGGGTTGTGGCATTCGTGTAAAAGATGTAACTTTTTTTTCATTGTTCAGGAATGGTTTGAGGAACATGACAAAGAGTTCAAGGTGTTGACTTGGCCTCCAAATTCGTCAGGTCTCAACCTGATCGAGCATTTGTAGGACATATTGGGGAAAAAAAACATATCGGGACTTTCTGCTGTTGGCTTAGTGCCAGATACAACAGCACAAATTCAGAGGTCTTGTGTAGTCCATGCCTCAATGGGTTAGAGCTGCTTTGGCAGTAAAGGTACCTAGACAGAATTAGGTAGGTTTAATGTTATGTTTTAATGTTTGGGCTGATCAGTTTATATTCTCCAGGAGATACAAAAATAAATGCTTGCAACCAGTGCATAAATTCTAATGACAGCAGCATCTGTGCACCTAGACAAATGAAAACAATGAGATGGGTGTTTATAAGAGATTGCAACAGACAGACAAATTGCTGAAACAGTGGTATCTTTCAGAAAACATAAAAGTTACAAATCAAAAATGGAGAGAGGGAAAACTAATTAGTACTTAATCTCAACATTCTCCAATCTGTGTCTCATTTCAATCACATCGCTGTATTGATTAACACACACATTAGAGTTGCTAATTAATGAAATTGCCATTCTAATAAATCCTTCTGAAAACCCCACCTGGGCTTTACTCGTTGTCTGCCTATAGCGGCTGGAGCCAGCCAATTACTCAGAAATTTATTGGACCCTGCTGCATCTGAAGTGTGATTGGAATAACAACGAATCTCCAAATGGCACATTTCAGCTCCTTCTCCGCCGCGTGGCAAAGTGTGCAGAATGCAGCTCGGAAATTTTGGTGCAAGGAGGCTCCCTGGCAACGTAGCGGCTGAAGCCAGAAACAGAGAGAGAGAGAGGGAGCGGTGGGGGGGGGGTGCTGAGGAGAAAGAAAGAAAAAAGAAAAGGCAAAGAGGAGCACAGACTAACTGAACCAAAGAAACTCAAAGGCAGGAAGACAGACCGATCAAGCAGAGGGAAAACAGGATGATACAAGGAGAAGGGGAAAAGAAAAATGAGGAGTAAGAAGAGAAGCAAGGATAAAAAAAACAAGTGAAAGAGAAAGAGACAAAGGGGCGGAGAGTAAAAGAGAAACTGAAAGAGAAGAGAAAAGAGGAAAGAAAAAAGAGGAAGGAGAGAGAAGGCAGGATAGAGAGAGGAGAAAATGAAAATAAAAGCTCAAAGAAAGTCAGAAAATGAAAGAATGAAAGCAAACAGAAGGGAACCGAGGAGGTAAGGAAGGAAGAGAAGGAGGAAATAGGAGGACAGAAAGAGAAAAAAGAACAGGGGGCCAAAGAGAGAGAAAGAGAGAGGGAGAGAGAGGGAGAGGGGTGAATGAGTGACACACTCACTCATATCTCCACTCGAGGGAAATAACCTCTTAATCCAGCATGCACTATTACACTGACAGCACAGCGGCTTCCTCCTACCAGGATATGAAAGCAAGCTCTTGTGAATCAAATATCAGGGAAAGTAACAAAAATAGAGTGATGCAACAATCCGGGAGGGGGGAAATTTACCTAGAGCCTCTCAACCACACACACACACACACACACACACACACAGACAGCTATCACTACGGCTGATGGAGCTCTTAAGTGGAAGTCGCTGGCTCGCCTAAAGCGGCGCGACATGAGTGATTTTAAAGTGATGTGGCACAACTGCTGGAGCAGCTGAGAGGTTGCCACCCACCCCACATTGTCTATAGCCCTCTCTGTCCTTTTCCCTTCTTCAGTGTTTATCTGCGATTGCTGACACAACCCTCTCCACCTTTTGTTTCTCTGTACTGCACTTCTTAACTGCTGTTCCTGGCTCTTCTTATTATCTTCTGAACCAGTGCTGTTTCTCAAGAGACATGCATTGTGTGTGTGCTGTGCGTCTTGTATGTAGGTGGCTGCATACGAGAAGAAATCTCCTGCAGACCAGCAAAACAACGCTTCGTCACTTACTGTGAGAGGAAACTAACTGTTGATCAGATCAGCCTCATGCAGCACTAAAACAAATGCCTGTTCGCTCTCTAACGCCAAACCTCCTTAGATAGCAAAGAGACAACTCAAAAATGGGATTAGATGAATAAGATCCCAAAAGGTTGTTTCCCTGTTTGCAGGGCTTTAAAATCCTCTGTTCCTTCAGATGTTTCCTTTGTGGCCGCATTACAGACGTGCCTTTTTAAGAATGCGTAATACATTTAGAATACTCATTATACATTGTGCTGTACATCTCAGGCCAGAGTTAATTAACTGAACGCTGTGCTGGGGCAATGAAGGAAAAAAAAAAAAATCAAAGAAGACCAGGACTCCCCAAGCTTTCGCACACGGCGCAGAACAAACCGTGAGCAACGGCGCCTTTTCAGCCGAATCCGAGGGTGGTCGCGCTTTTTTTTCCTCCCCTCCGTACCTCCTGTTAAATCGTTCCATGGCAAAAAAGGCTGCCCGGCAAGCAAAAAGCACTGCCTGAGCCGGCCCTTGCACAGTTTGATATTATATTAGCATTACAAAGGTTTTCCCACTGTCTGTGACACAGCCAGCTGAACAGGGAGTGAGAAAAAAAATCACTTTGCTTTTCAGTGCCAGAAAACGGTCGTTTCCATAGGAATTCATGGTCAGGGTTGATAGGGTTGAGGTCAAAGTCAAAAGATGTGCAGAGTATCTATGTATCGAATGATCTTGTCTCAGCACACGTAGATGGGGTCTGCCAGTCATCAGCTGTACTGTTGCTCTTCACATCCCTGGGGGACAGTGCAAGAAGGGGCACGTCTACCACTGCACAGCAGCCCAGTGAAGAGGCCTCTTCATACAGAAACCATCTGAAGGGTATGTTTTGCCAAAGTGCAGAAATATTCCTTGCACTCTGTATCACGAGCATACTTTCTTCCAGCACATAGTTAGGGAGGGAGCACTACTTGGCATGGGTCCGCTAGTCAGAAGAATAGACTTGGCACTTCCATACGGATCTCTCTCTACTATCGGCTGTTGTCACTAGCCCCTGGTCGCGTGCCAGTCGCCTACTTGGCAGCGCCAGCGTCCCCACAAAGAAGCTGGCAGGTCCGAGGAATAATTCTGATGAAGTGCGATAATGCGGCCTCGCTTTCATTCTGCGATGCAGCGAGGAGACAAAGGCACAGGCTGGCAACATCAACGGAATGAGTCCAGCGCAGGCCATTAAGTCAGCTCTGCCGTCCCAGTGCTGAATGCCAGCACCAGCTCCCCGTCTGACAGGTCAAACAGGTGAAAGGTTCCAGCGACAGGGTCGTTATCCAACAAGGAAGACTTAATTTTGGTGGCAGAGAGGCACATCCTTGCAAAAATCTTGCCTCCATAGGAAGCCATTAGATCCATAACATCTAACAGCTAAATAAAAGCCTGCTGTCAGGAAAAAAGAAAAGTACAGAGCGTCGCTCAAATGGATGAAGACAGATACGTACGACGGGAGACATGTGTTGCAAATTAATTATTCTTTTTGAATGGTTTTTTTGGTTATTTTCATATCACATAACTGAACTATAACATGGTGCTGTTCTTGCACAACAGACTAGAGAGTTGACAGATGAAGTAATAACTCAGTTTTGTTTAAAATGAGGTGCTGACAACTTACAGCAGGATTCACTTTAGAAGTGCAATATAACGAGATTATACTGCAGGAGTAAAGACATTGCCACTAGAATGTAATACATGCTTCAAATGTTTATGTGTAATTTACATCTGCCTTACATAGCACTAAATTAACTGGAAAGGGTCCTTACTCCCTATATTTTGTACAATTATACAATTGTGTTTTCTACACTCACACAGCATACAGTTGGTCCAGTATGAATCCCAAATGACTATTTGTTGGACCTACTACATGCACTGTATTGGTCGCAGTATTTTAATTCCTACAGTGCACTACATAGGGAATAAGGAGCCAATTAAATTCGATCACAGCGTGGGACGTACAACACAGTTATAATGCTGATTTAAGACTCGAAATAGCATAGAGACTGGATATTGTTATTCTTGTATTCATATTTACGTTGCCATTGGACACTAAGCCACTTGCATGCATACCCAGGCCATGCACTGCAGTAATATCATCATGGGTAAGGGCGTTCTGAGTACTCCATTAATCACTATAACACACTGCCTCATTATGCCTTATTGCTTTATTAAAACAGTCCAGTTTAACAGCATAGACTACAAGTCTAGAACAAGTCCATGTACTAGCTTGTGTGATGCAAATCATAACTGGACAAAATATTGTTCGTTCATAGCAAATGAGTGATTCGGCGAATGTTACTGGAATGAGCTTCACTAAGCTGGATGCTGAGCGATCTGTGCAAGTCAGCACTAACAGCTAAAGGACTGACAGTGTATTTCTTTAACTAGAACTAGGCTGACCTGCTAGCTAACTGGCCAAATGGCTTTAAATTAAATTAAACTGAGAGGTGGGCCCTCCATGCCTCTGACTAGTTTATTCTGCACATCCCACAGATGCTCAGTCGGACTGAGATCTGAAGAATTTAGAGGCCAAGTCGGCACCTTGAACTCTTTGTCATGTTCCTCAAACCACTCCTGAACAATTTCAAAAATATTATTCACGTAAATGCCAGGACCCAAGCATTTAACCCATTCACCAAGTGAAGCGGGCAGCCAGGAACACAGCGCCCAGGGAGCAGTGCGTGGGTACGGTACCGTGCTCAAATGTACCTCAGAGGTGCCACTAGCAATCTTGGGAATCAAACCCACAACTTCCTGTCTGCAGGTCGAATGCCCTCATCACTAGGCCACCAGCTGCTGAACGTTGTCCAGAGCGTCATATTGCCATCACCGTCTTACTTTCTCTCCATAGTGCATGCTAGTGCAGTGCAGTAGGGTGGACCACATTTGGTAAGTATTAAACACTGAATAGTGAGATCGGCCCACGTTTTAGAGATGCTCTGGCCCAGTCTAGCAATCACAACTTGGTCCTTGTCGAAATCACTAAGATCCTCATGCTTCCTTATCTTTTACTGATTACAACACAACAGATCTGACTGTTCTCTTGCTATATCCCACACTTACATGTGCCATACCGTTCTTCACTGTGACCTTTCATTTGGTTTTAATGATGTGGCTGAACTGTGTGTAAATATATATATATATATATATATATATATATATAGATAGATATATATACACACACACACACACACACACACAGTGTGCATGTATGTGCGTATACACACACTCACACATTTGCTCTTCACTGTTTTTTCACTTTCAACAAGAAACATTTAACAACCCATAAAGTTTCCTTGAATATAAAATATTTTCTTCCTTGAATATAAAATATTTTCTGCAAAAATCCAGTAAAAACAGACCTCAGAAATTATACAAAAGCTTACAGTGGCTTCTCTGGGCCAAGGCAAAAATAATGCTAAATGCTGTTTATCACCTTATCTATGATCAAACCCACCCAGAAGGAAGTCCTGGAAAATATTACATTTCCAGCTTCAAGACCACAGAGTTGCCTGATGTAGCTGACCAAGTGGGCCAGCACCATAGATGCTGCAAGAGTAAACAGACACACGGCAAGCGGTCTGGTGTCCATGAAAGCCTCAGCCGCTCCTTTTATATTACTCTATTATGTCTGCCGACTTGACAACAAATAGGACTACCTCAGGCTGCATCTAACGACACAGCAGAAGGTGATCGAGGGCCTGCTGACTTTTCATCTTCGAAATTGGGCTAAATTGTCTGCATTTTATTCCTTTTTATGGCATTTTCACACAGCAATGAATGTTACATTTCTTCATAATACAGGTGGATCTACATTTTATAACTGCTAATGTACCTGTAAAGGCAGATATATACATAAAAACAGCGCATGCCAGCATCGGCCCACAATTCCCATAACATCCTTATTTCAAACAAACTTTGCACACCGAGTGTTGTAGGAGTTCACTGGTGCTGATGCTCCGCTCGTGGTTATTCTCCGGAAACATGAAACAAATCGATAAGTGATTCAGAGGGAAAGAATCAGTGAATGATTTGTTCATGCATCTTTGAAAAGAACACATACTCTTACATTATGCATAAGAACAGAGCTGCACACTGCATGACCAAGGCTGGTCTGCTTCCCCCCCGGACCCCTGGACACTGCTCCAAGCACCAAATTCTGGGCTCCACAGCTATAAACAGAAATGACACGGCTAACAACAACTAGTCCAAGTTTTTGCTCGTCCTGTGGGACAAAAATCATAAACCAGTGCTTAGCACCTTTAACAACCTCTTGACAAAGGCACGTTCCCGTAGTTCAATTTGATTGTGGTAATGTGATTGTCAATTAGTGCGTGCTATTTTTAGCGCGAGGAGAACATACAATGGCATGCGGAGAGCGGAGAGGGAGAAGAGAAAGAAGAAGAGAAAGAGAGAGATCCTTGTCAATCACCACAACCTGGGGACAATGTAAGTGCCAGAGGTAGATTTGTAAGTTTTTTTTGGGTTTTTTTGGAAGTGAAATATGAGGGAGAATTACGGTGATTGCAAGCCCTCTACAAAAAAAAGAGGAACAATTTAAGAGCACCACTTACAATAATAATGGTTTCTAGAACCAAATCATTTTCTTTGTACCATATTTCCCCTAAGGCCCTGCCGATAATATGGAACGTGCTACTCATGCATTCTCAGCTATAAAGATCCCAGCAAACACGTCGACCCGTGTAATCAAATTTGGGCCGCATACATACATTGCAACTGCAAGTAGGAGAAAATCGCCCCCACCCTAACTACCAGTGCATTGATTGTTGACCGCTAGTTCCTTTCAGTGTGACAGCACTGTTATGAATGTGGCAAGAGAGACGCCCTGGAGTCAGAACACTGGATAAGCTCCTTCAGAAACCGTGACATACGGTTGCTGTGGTGGACGGTGGTCAGCAACTCTCATTAAACGGCCGAGGTCCGTTTGTTACACTCCCCCACTGCTGTTTCGCTGCAAAAAATCCTACCCCCTGCACCTTTAACAACCCTTTGCATTGGCAATGGCGCCTCGTTAGTAAGATTCGGACTGAACGTTTCATCTGAGAGCCCAGAGCCAGAGTGCTGCGGCCCGCGTGTCAGGATGCCTGCTAGGCGCCGGGTTAAGAGGGGCTGATGATGGCAGAGCAGCTTGGAGCTGCAGCTAAATGCACTGACCTCCCGGAACGCAGAAACCTATTACGCCGCTTTTGGCCTCCGACCTCACACACATGCACCCACCTCATGTCAGCGACTTGCCTTAGGTGGCAAAATCACTGCAGTTATTTACGCTTCCACCAGGACCCCGTTGCGTCTCTCAGTTCAGTGGTTACCATCAACACAGCCGTGGCACGGTCAAAACGAAGCAGGGAATGAATGAGTGATGAGTGAAGTCGCAAGAAGCCATACTGTAGTCCTTTTGCTTCAAAGCCCTTTCACAAGTATCACGTAATCGCTTGATCACTATTATTTAAACTGACCAGTTATTTAGCTTTCAATGTTTTAAGAAACAGCAGCTAGAAGGCAAGACAATTTTACTTTCAAAAAAGACAATTCAATTGTTCATCTGTACGGCAATTAATCCTCAGTTAAAGACTGGTGCATATATATATATATATATATATATATATACATTCCTCAGTGCAGAATGTCTCCAGATCTTGTGTAGCCCAGGGTCTTCTCTTCTCTTCAGTATATTCTCTTCTAAACGTTTTTGAGTCACCTTTTCTCTGAACAAGATCCTAAAACAGCAACAAATTTAAAACACAGAGAAAAGGCATCATACAAATGTATCAGTTTAACTCCCTAACCAGCTGCCACATCACTACACACATTTTAAAAAAGGAACCCTAAAAAGTCCAGCCAGGCTCATCTGTCTCCTTATCTGAAACAATGTTATAGCATGTGTGTCCTTGGGACATCCATCGTAAAGATGAACATATAAATGTTTAAAACTAGTTTTTTATTTAAATATTAAATTATGGTTAATTGTAATATACCAACGTTGTTTTTAATGATTTTTTATTATTTCTAATAATAATATTACTGAACACATTCAAAGCCTAGAAAATGCTGTATGAGCCAGTTCTTCTAAAGACAATTACTTCAGACCAAAATTATGTTCAAGAGCTAGCACAATACTAGGGGTACAACAATACAGTCAACTCACAACCCAGTTTGATAGATGATTCAGAGCTCACTGTCCGATACTCCCACAATATTTCTGTCAAACAATTGACAAATGCCTGCGAACAGTTCAATATATCCATAATATTTCAAATAACTTTCGAATGAATAAAAATCATGACTACTGAATTATGGCATAATTTACTAGTGAAACCAGAGCTTGGAGTTGGGGGGATGATGTATGACGTGAATTTGCTGGACTGGGTGTTGACTGGCCCTGGTTGCATGATACAAACAACGCAGTTATATCAATCATAATTAACAGGACACTTATTCTCCACAATCCACAGTCACATTTTTGCATTGCAATATTGCAATATTTTAATGCATTGCTACACCCCTACACGACACTGATATTGAAAATCTTTGAAACCAACTGGGCATCTCTTAAATGAGCCATTTTTAACTGATGCACTCAATTTAACGTGTAAAAAGTGTAAAAGTGGGCTATTATTCTCAAACTTCAACGCAGTACAAGCCCCTGATAGTCAGGACAGATCTGTTACAGGACTAAATCACTGAATCGGATTCATTCAATTCATTTCCTCCAGTATCTGATACAGCATGCTGTGCTCATATCGCTCCTATACTTCGGGGGATTGGTGCCATCTCTGCTATTTACATTTGTTGGATCATGTGAATCATCAAACCGCCCACGCAAATTCATCAGGAACATCTGAGGTAGGTGAGAATGCTTATAGCCTATAATTTAAAAAAATCTTCTCATTATTTAGAGTGCTCATGTACATGTGGTATCAAAATGCAAAGGCCAATGTGATTAACAGTAATGATAATAATGAATAAACAATATATTATGATGAAGCCTGCTATGTGTAGAATGACTGATGAAAGCTATACCAGCGATGCCGCTTTACAGCCAGGTGTATGATTTAAATCATGACACCTCCGCACTTATCCGTAGGACTCGTCCTTTTTCAGATCGAAGCCTACACCTTTGTAACCAAGGGGGTTTCTCAGCATGACAGAGCAGGCTTCCCCGAAAGGTGAAAACAAGAGTGGCGAAGAGTGACAGTACACTCAAATCATTCTGCCAGGAAGAAGAACCTGGGCGGACTGAGGTGGAGCTTGCTGTAGTTTGCTAACCTGCTGCCCTTGGCCATGAAATACAAACAGAAAACTCACGCACTGCATTTCCTTGATTTAAATCTTTTCCACCTTTATGAAATATTACACAGACACAACACAATCTGACAAAACTCACCCGAGTCCAATTCAGTGCATCACTTTTAAGTCTTTTCTGTGTTTGATATCGTGGTTTTATTTTATGTGTAAATTTGGCAACCAAGTGGCGCATTTTTTTTGGGGGGGGGTTGTGGCACATTTTTTGGAAGAGAGAAAAATTACAGCAAGGTGGTGTGAAACCATTGGGGTCACGCTGTGCACAGAAGACATTAAAAAAAAAGCATAGAAGCATAGGAACAGATTTGAGAAAGCGAGCACACTCAAAAACTAAATGTGAGATCATAGCCTGATAATAAATAATGCCTTTATATGGCTCATCAAAATCTGAAAACACTTTTTTAACAAGCAAGCCACGGATACTTTTATCACATGGACATGGGGTCAGATGCTGGGGGGCAAAATGCAGAAAAAAAGTTGGCACCGATGACAAAGCACCCAGCAACACTATGAGAATTTCATACCATTGCCAAAACCACGGCACAGACAGACCAGTCCGGTCTGCAATCTAGTAAGTAGGTGACACTCTCCTGCTGACCCGAGGCTGTGATGCCACATTTTGCAATAGTTGTAAAGCATTTTGCTTCAACCTGGGGGGGATTTTCCTTTTCCCAATCATGCACTCCAACTCAGTGTGGGAGTGAAGAACTCTTAAAGGAACACTGTAACATTTTCCCTGAGAAGCCACAGAGTGACTAAGGTGCCTCTAATGTTAGACACGGTACCAAAGGAGCTCCACAGGCTGCATCAAGTCTCAGGCTCAAAATGGGCTTGCACAACCACAGCTATAAAAGCAATTCATTGACATCACATACTTGACTTACTGGGTGAATTATCAAAGGGTACTTTAACATATATACTGAAAATAATCTGCATAAAACATATAATTAAATATATTACCTTGGTGGTTCAGGCACCGGCATTACTCTGCCTGAGGGTACAAAGTAGTCCCGAGTGAGTTGTATGATTGCATGTTCTGTTCTCAGGTGGAGCCATAAGAAATATTAGCATTCTGGGAGAATATTACATCACTGCATTAGCAATATCTTAGATTTAAAACAAGTGTGTTGTCATTCTATGGCTCGTTAAAGCAATTTTTCCTTTTATGTCCTGTAGAAATCCGTACAGTTGTCTTTGGAAGCCTGCAATAATATTATACAAAGGATATACGTACCAATTAATAAAAGCAATTCATTGACATCACATACTTGACTTACTGGGTCAATGTGAATTTGTGAGCTTGTAATTTTTGTTGTTTTTATTTAATAAAGGTCACAAGAGTTAAAAAAAAAAAAACATGAAGTATCATATTGTATGTGTTACATTGTAAAAGTTTAACTTTAAAAAAATTATAAGGCCCTTGATGAGCCCCCACACTGATGTACTCCTTAGCCCTCTGTGTCAGTGCCTTTCTGTCTATTCCAAAAGTCCTAGACAGCTGTGAGAGGTTCTTGATGGCACCCTCTTGATAAAGACATGCGTCTTTCATTTTGAGGCAAGAGCTGTAATTCCGCCTTGGTTTTGTCATCTTAAATCTGTGAAAATAATAACTTTTTAAAACTTTAAATAAGATTTTTAAACTTCAATTGAAAAGAAAACTGACAATGGTTGTTCTAATATTTATGAACTATTCACATTGGCAGTCTATGTAAGCGAGCTTAAAGGGAGCACCCTGAGCTTAATGGGGACACCAACAGATTTGGAATAAAAATATAGTGGATTTAATTTTAAGATCAGTATTTTAAAATTATATAATACTTGCAGAGAGTATATGATTACTGAATATATGTTTATACTTAAGCTTTTCTTCAATGAAGTCAAACTGATTAACTCAATTTTTTATGCTATGGTACCCTTTAAGCTCAAGTTAAAATTATCCTAAATCTTTAACAAATACTGCAGTCTACAAATATTAATTCTCAACTATCTGTAAATAAATGATGTACTGAACAGTAAAACACAAGATATCATCACTTGTGGTTTACTACATCAGCGTAGTGCACAATCTTATATGACTAGCATGCTAACCACATATCGTAGCATTTGCTAAAAGCCTGTAAAACTTTTGAAATAACTGTAACTGTCTCTAACATCCTAGTTCAAACTTGTGCTAGGTGGTGTTAGAAAAATTACTTTCTTAAATTTGTGAAAAAAACAGTGATACTTATCCAAGATAAAGGTTGAAGTATCTAAAAAATGTGATTTTCTGAGGGGTCTCTTCTGGGCAAAGTTTTTATGCAGCTTTCAAAATGGTCGCCAGGATGAGTGAACATTGGCAGGAAGTTGTCAGAATATGCAGCAACACGATTTGCTTAAAAAATACAGGGAACATTTAATATCAACTACATTTATTAATTTAGATATCAAGCAGGATAATTACTTGTTTTTTTTTACACAATTGTGTTCAAAGTTATGAGTGTGCTTAATGGGTACTTGAGCTTAATAGGGGCGTTTACCCTATATAATTTATTTTTTTTATTATTTATTTATTTGACTTGAATTCCTTTTGATTCGAGAGCCATGCAACAAAAGAACGAGAATTTCAGCTCATTAAGTAACAATGTTAGCAAATTAGATGGTATGAGTGGAAAAACCTTTTAAAGGTACGAAGAAGCTTTAGACTGTAAATGTACTGCTCAGAATATTATCATTACATTACATTATCTTTACTGTTTTAAGATTTTTTTCCAAAAATATTTACATCATGTGGATGGTCTTTAAAGTTTAAAAAGGTTACACACACATACACACACATCTCACTTTGCAGAATTGGTCCTCTTAAGAACCATCCATTAATAGGTTCTTCAGGGAATGTAAAGTGGTTCTAAATAAAAAGCACTCTTTCTGGAGTGTGTAAGGCAGTGGTCTTCATCCAACCAAATCAATTTTTGTGTTGATTAGATGAATGAGGTGTGTTGGACGATGTTAACACCTGGTCGCCTGGGGTGGATGATACATTATATGTACAAAAGTATTGGGACACACTTGTATTTCAAGGTTTGGGATAGGCCTCTTATTTCCAGTGATGCACAATCCTGATGCCTCAGCAGACCAAGACAACACCAACACCATGCTTCCAACTTTGTGGACAGGGTTTGGGGAAGACCCTTTTCTATTCCAGTGCACAAAGCAAGCTCCATAAAGACATGGTGGGAAGCTCTGACCTCAATCCCATCCAACACCTTTGGCATGAACTGAAACAGAAATTGTGACCCAGGCCGTCTCATCCTACATCAGTGTCTGATCTCATAAATGCTCTACAGAATGAATGGGCACAAATTCCCACAGAAACTCCTTTCTGTGTCATTAAAGTCCCGGTTGGTGTAATGACCAGGCATCCCAATGCTTTTGTCCAGATATTTAGTGTATTTTGATAAGCAAAGTAAAGTAAAGTAAAGTGGATAGGGCTTACAAACATAAATGCAGTTGTAAGTGCACGCAAGACACATTTAAAACAGATTTAAATCTGATCACTGGAACCACTGCAGGAGGTGGACACATTTAACCCAGATATTTTAGCAGCGTAAATGCTTTTGTCTCTCCAAGCCACATTCCTCCCCCTGCTGTTTTTCTTATGGGGATGTCACTGCCCCCTGGACCACCACTTAACGCATGCATCGCTGCTCCGTAGTCCATCTAGTGAACCAAGTTTAATGTAATAGACTGCTCAAGCTAGTTAGCTCAAAAACGACAGCAGGTTTGGTTAACCTTTACCTCGCCTCATCATTAGTCACTGTCTCGAGTGTAACCAAGTGTAAATGCATTTGGCGTATCAGATTACAATCCAGATATTAGTCACATTAAATGACCAGGTGTCATTTGGGCTGAAGATGTGACTTGTTTAAGAAAGTTTGATTGAAAACAAAAAGTAATCAAGCAATTTTTCTGTAGAGAATATGCTTATTTTGCATCACTGTCACAAAATAGGGGCAGCTGGTAGCCTAGTGGTTTGGGTGTTTGCCCTGTGATCAGGAAGTCATGGGTTCAAATCTCAAGGCTGCTAAGCACCTCTGAGGTACCCTGAGCAAGGCACCGTCCCCACACACTGCTCCCCAGGTGCTGTGTTCCTGGCTGCCCGATGCTTCACTTGGTGAATGGGTTAAATGCAGAGGAAGAATTTCACACTGTGTGCTGTGGTGTGTTCACGTATGACAGAATTTTCACTTTCAAAATAAAGAGCAGAGGACTCGCATTAGACAAATTGTTTTTATCTAGTTAGAAGCATCATTGGCATATGCTAATATAACTTTTTTCGCATGAAAATTAGAGTATAATAGAGTATAATTAGAGTATAATGTCAGCATTACACTAAAAACTGAGGAAGTATTTGAGCTTCGTCTGACTGGCCGATTGGCATTGGCTAAAATATCAGTGTAGCATCAAAGCCTGAATATGTACATTAAGGGTGTTTTAATATTAGGGTAGGGTGGCATCACAATAATGAGATATATCAATTTAGACATGATCATATATCATATTTAGAAATTATGATCTTATTTCTGTAGGTATCCAGCAAAATAAGTAAAACCCAATCATTTTACCTGAGGGGGATTACTGATTTTTGGTATGAGAGTAAAGTTAGCCGAGCAGGCCACATCCAAACACCATGGAACAGGATTCATTTCACATTTCTGCCCCGCAAAACCCTGTTGCTCAACTCACATTTCAGTCTTTAACACATTGGCATTATTTACATTCACAATCCCCACCTCCCCAGCCGACACACACACTTCTCCCTATACTTGACATTGATTGGTTTGTAGAAGGTGTAATGTAGGCATCTTGTAATTTAATTCAGCAGGGAAAAAAGAAAAATTCCCTCTTATTTGTCGATACACTGCTTTTTCTAACATCATCGTGCACCTTTACATACTGCTGCCACAGTTTCTTTAGTTTTGGGTGGTATTGCTCTCCCATCCTTTCACAAACTTGTCTGCATTGCTCATGTGTGGATTCTAAGTATTAAACTACGACCAGCTTCAACTCTTTCCAACAAATATAAGTAACTATACTAGTAACAGTACTTTTGTAGTTCCTTTCATGTGTTCATTTTCAACTCATAAAAATGAATATTTCTGATATGACTAAAAGGCAGTAAGAAACCTGCAGAAAGGAAGATCTATAGGAGGAGGGCTGGAGCTCACTGGTGTGTGGGCCTGCAAGCAACTAAACAGTTTTATTTAATTTTATGAGCATGTAAAGCCTTTTTTTGTAAAGATTCAGGTAAATGCATTGTAGTCTAAACCTGGTACATAATGGAATAAGTGCAGATATGCCAGCAATGGTAAATTCAATTTATTGTTGCTTTATTATCTTAACTGCATTGTTCTACATGCATTGTTGCTGAGCATAAGCTTATTACAAACCCGTGCTTTTACCATTATGGTGACTGTGCATACAGGGCCACCTTCCCAGACCCAGATTAGGCCTAAGCCTAGACTGAAAAGAAGGTTTCTAACAGTGATTCACCACTGGCACTGCAATTTAGTCCAAGGCTAAGTGTTCCCACAGCACTAAAGCCACAGTCAGCTCTTCTGAAATGAAAATATTAACACACAGATGGGTTGGGGAGACAAAAAAATTTGGATCTAGTCTACAGTCCACTGTTGGAAATTGTGCCATGGTAATCCCGTCGACCCTTCCGAGGCTCTGTGAGTGCTATAGGAGCTTCCCAACTGCAACAGGGCCATTTCCATGTCTTGTTAAATATAATCGAGATAACATGCTGTTACTGTGTTCGCACTCTGCTCATCGGGTGTGTGTGCATGTGTGTAGGAGAGACGGAATGGGGAAGAGTGTGAATGAAGGAGAGCGAGATAAAGATCCAAAGCATTCTTTTTGCCTGCTGGCAGTCAGAGCTAAAGCAGCCCAGATGACAGCTTCGCACACACACACACACAAACACACGGCACATTGTTAAATCATCTAGGCTCACACACTTGTAGTCCCTATGCACTGTTTTTTTCCCCTCACTCAGTTTCAACAGAGCTTTTCCGTGCTGCCTATATTTTTACAAGCCTGCATTTTCTGCCTAGCTAACATTAACCCCTGACCGTCCTCTCTACCTCATCCTCTCTACTGCATCCTCTCTACCTCATCCTCTCTGCTGCATCCTCTCTACCTCATCCTCTCTGCTGCATCCTCTTTACTGCATCCTCTCTACCTCATCCTCTCTGCTGCATCCTCTCTACCTCATCCTCTCTACCCCATCCTCTCTACCTCATCCTCTCTACCGCATCCTCTCTATCTCATCCTCTCAACCTCATCCTCTCTACCTCATCCTCTCTACCTCATCCTCTCTACTGCATCCTCTCTACCTCATTCTCTCTACCCCATCCTCTCTACTGCATCCTCTCTACCGCATCCTCTCTACCCCATCCTCTCTACCTCACCCTCTACCTCATCCTCTCTACTGCATCCTCTCTACCTCATTCTCTCTACCTCATCCCCTCTACTGCATTCTCTCTACCCCATCCTCTCTACCCCATCCTCTCTACCTCATCCTCTCTACCCCATCCTCTCTACCCCATCCTCTCTACCTCATCCTCTCTACGCCATCCTCTCTACCTCATCCTCTCTACCGCATCCTCTCTACCTCTCTCATCCCCCTATCACGCGGAACATTGTTCAAATCAAGAGCCTGAACTCCTCACTGGAAGCCGCTTTAAGCCAAAACTTGTCAAAAAGGATCTCTTATGGATGTGCCTTTTCGGAATGACTGAAATAAGACACACTGTTCATCCTTAAAGGGCAAATGCTAAAAATAGGGGTCGGCCCCAGCTGTCCTCAAATACACAACGTGTCCTCAAATACACAACAAAGGATACAATTGCATGACTTTAGATTAGGGCTGCACGATATGGACCAGATTTCAGTATTGCGATTATACTACTATGTACTATGTTTCAATAAATTAAAGGGCCCAAAATCTTTCAAAATCTATATTCATGTTCACAGTTTTTATTTGGAAACTAAGCTGCAAAAGCAGCCATTTTCCAAACCATAATTTTTGAGATGTCACAGAACCAACCCATACACAAGTATCCAGCCTTTATTCAGCCTATAGCAGTTAAGCCCTGCTGCTTTTTGAATGAGTTGCAATGCAGAGCAGCAAATCAGAAAGGAGACCATTTATATATCAGTCCTGAAGGCACAGTAACTTAAGTAGCCAGTTTACTTATATAGTATAACAGAGGCTGGAAATGGTCACGTAAGAATGAACTAAAAATTACTTTACAAACTGAGGAAGTATTTGAGCTTTGTCTGACTGGCCGATTGGCATTGGCTAAAATATCAGTGTAGCATCAAAGCCTGAATAAGTATATTAAGGGTGTTTTAATACTAGGGTAGTGTGGCATCACAATAATGAGATATATCAATTTAGACATGATCATATATCATATTTAGAAATTATGATCTTATTTCTGTAGGTATCCAGCAAAATAAGTAAAACCCAATCATTTTACCTGAGGGGGATTACTGATTTTTGGTATGAGAGTAAAGTTAGCCGAGCAGGCCACATCCAAACACCATGGAACAGGATTCATTTCACATTTCTGCCCCGCAAAACCCTGTTGCTCAACTCACATTTCAGTCTTTAACACATTGGCATTATTTACATTCACAATCCCCACCTCCCCAGCCGACACACACACTTCTCCCTATACTTGACATTGATTGGTTTGTAGAAGGTGTAATGTAGGCATCTTGTAATTTAATTCAGCAGGGAAAAAAGAAAAATTCCCTCTTATTTGTCGATACACTGCTTTTTCTAACATCATCGTGCACCTTTACATACTGCTGCCACAGTTTCTTTAGCTTTGGGTGGTATTGCTCTCCCATCCTTTCAGAAGTTATATTTTAAAGTTTCTCACCTCTCACCTCATCTCACATCTGCTACTATGGCTCCCACTTCTACAACCAGACTTGAAAAAACAAACATTTTTTAAATATTTTTTTTAAATTGATCCAAAAGACAAAACCATCCAAACAAAGTGTTTACCTGCTGCAAACGAACCAAACCACAGTTCGGCTTGTTTCGGACTGAGACCACCATTTTGGTCGGACAGAATTTCGGTTCTTTGGTCCAGGCCATGTTCCATCTTTTACGCTTGCTATTTTAGTTTAGACTAAACTGAAAAGACGGAAAGTGCCAGAGCTTCTAGGTTTTACAGAAGGCCATTTGCACCAAAATTATTACTAGCACACTTGTAAAAATTATGAGCATTGAAGATTTGTATTGAATTAATATCTCATCAATCTTCTGCATAATACCAAAACCTAAATTACAGAACCTATTCAGGTAAAACTAATCCACATTGAGCAGGGATTTAGAGAGACTGACAAACGCCCTGACAAAATGTGATACATTGATTTGACTTTCTGATTTAATATTTATCATTACCATACTTAAAAAAAACCTGGCATCTTTATTTAATATGAGAACATTACCCTTACTGTTTATTAAATGTTTTCCTGGCTCTTCTCCTGCACACTCTTAGATTTAGGTTAGGTGACTGGGATGACCATGACAAAAGCTTGGATTCACTAGTGTTCATTTAAAATTTGTGCTTTGGATCATTGTCCTGCTGGAGGATCCAACTGCAAACAAGTTTAAGCATCTTGTCAAAGTCAGCCAGTTCCTGATTTTAAATCTTCTGGTTCTTCCGGGAATGCGTAATATCAAGTAAGTAACAATTCTGCAGGGTCTCTACAGGAGAAACAGCCCCACAAAGCAGCACAGACTGACCTCCATATTTAACGCTTAGAATCAAACTCCATGCTGTACCTAAACTGTACTGCAAAGGCGACGTGTTAGCAAAATTCACTTCCCCCCAGTTTATGGCCGGTCATCGTTCCATTGTCATTGTGGTCTTTTACAGTCTTTTTAAATTCTTCTCTTAGCATTCTAACCAACTAACTTGTTAGCGATGGCCCGTTTCTCACAGCATCACAGAAAACTCTTACTGAAATTTTTCTTCAGCCCAAAAAGACAGTAGTGCTTGTACACTGTCGACTTCACAGAACTTTTTTGGGACGGACAGTAAAAAATAATGGCCTCTTTCTGAAGCAGTGAAGCAGTCAGTTCGGCCGTCGATCACCACAGGTTCGGCTCAGGGACGGGTAAGTAAATTTTTAATGGAAAAACATTTGTTTGTGGTATGGCACGGTTACATTTGTTGGTGTGAAGGCAACACCTGACCTCAAGACGCTACCATGCCCCAGTTTTTATACCCCAGTGAAACAGGCCATCACTCATGACTGCATCAAATTTCCTAAACACATAGACCAACTTATTTAAATGTGTGTGGAATCAAATTCAAATATCTTGGGGTGCCAACAATTGTGACATGTGATTTTGTTTTAAATCTCAAGTTTTCACTAATTTCACTTTAATCTCAGAATTCTTTTTTTCAATATAAGCCATTTTAACAAGGGTTCCAATAATTCTGGAAGTCCCAGCACATATGTCACAATATTTCTTTTTTCTGACATCAAATAAGTTGGAAAGAACACAGAACCTGTGGGACACATTTAAAAAATATCCTCAAATACTGAGAGCAGGTACTTTTGGTTGAACATTTTACACACTGCATTGAATCTAATTAAGCAGGACTAATTATGCTCTCATGATGAATCATGAATATGGTCAGTGTTCTTTTAGGTATTACGATATCTACGCTCCACTCAGAAAGCACAACGTGACATAATTTTTCATGATAGATAACGTCAGATTGGCCAGCCCTAATGGCAAGTTACTCCTGTGCACATTAATTAGCAGGACATCGTAGATATGTTAGATGTGACCGGAATGATGAACAGAGCCACGGAAAATTCTAACAGGACCAAGAAGGCTGTATAGTATGAAGACTGTACAGAAAATGTATGCAAATAGATAATATGTAGTGCATTATTATCATTCAATGTCACAGAATTAGTGAAATATTAAACAAAACTGTACCTAAAGGGGAATAGTTCTAAGGAATTATTCATATATAAATTGTGTATGAATTTATTTATTTATGTGGAATTTCTTTTGCCTTTTCCATGATGGATAATGTCAGAATGCCCATCCCTTATGCCAAGCTAGTCCTGTGCACATCAATTAGGAGGACACTGTACTGTAGAATAGTACATAACAGTACTATTTCAAAAGGGGAGGTCAAATGTTAAAACAGACAAGTAAGAAAATGTATGTAAATAGATAATATACAGTATTATCATTTAACTTCATAGAACTCACAAAATATTGAATGAACCTCTAAGGAATTATTCATATTTCAATTGTGTATGAATGTATTTATTCATGTGAAAATTATTTTTTTTGTGCTTTTTTCCTTCAGCTCCATAGGTGCACACCACGGTGACCGGTCTATTAACAGTGATATACGTGCTGTTTTTGAAGACCATGCTTTCGTCTAGGAGTGGTCAAAATGGGAAAGGTGCGCCGAAGGCTTGCAGGGGCTGTGGCACTTAATTCACATCAAGGTTTCCAGATTCCGTGTCAAAGGCACTGAAAGCCACTTCGCCACTTTCCCGTTGACCTTGTTAGTCATCTTTAAATCATCACCCATCGAGCCCTGGCGTTTTTTCCGCCGCGGCCTCGCCTCCTTCATCCAGGCTGCAGGGACTTTGATTGACAGGCGCTAACAATCCCGTGCGTCACCGGAGCTATGTAATTCCCCATTTTGGAGAGTGCTTTTAGAGAAAAACACAGAGTAAGGAGAGCAGAGAGAACAAACACACCCAGCAGAGCTGCTCCCTATTCAGCCAGTCATCACCAAAGCTTTATGTGTGTGTGTGGGGGGGGGGGAGTAGAGAAAGAGAAAAAAAAACACATACACACTCACACAGAGGCACACATACTCACTCACTACCTGCTCCCATATGGCAAGCACAACGAACACATCTGCAACAGATTCAGTTAGTCTTCAATTACCGCTGTGTTTTTTAAGAGAGACACAGGAGTGTCTCTGGGTCTGAAAATGACAGTGAAGGCAAAAAAAAAAAAGGGGGGGGGAGAACGGTCGTCCCAATTACAAGGGGCCACATTAAAATTTCATTACAAAGAAAACGAAATGAGCTGCCACTTCAGTCAATATGTGCAAATGTAAAAAGGAGAGGGAGAGAGAGACAGAGAGACAGAGAGAGAGAGAGGAAGAGCGAGGAAGACGTTTAGCGCTCTTAAACGTGGGGTGGAAGCTTCGGCCAGAGCTTGGCATGTTTCCAAGTGTGCCGCAATGCGCGGTCAGTGCTTCAGCGGAGCGGCTGGGCGCGTTTGGAGCTGGACTAGGGCAGGGACACTGCCGCATCGAGAGAGGAAAAGCCTCGCTAATTGTGATTCAGCCTCTCCTCTCTCTCCTCCCGCACTACACTCAAGCAGCTGCCTCCATTTATGCAGGGCACATTTCAAATGACAGAAGAGAGGGAGAGGGAGGGGGGGGAGCTAGAGAGGGAGGGAGGAGGGGAGGGAAATGGGGAGAAGGGTAGTGGACTTGGCTCGATGGAGGAAGAAGGGGGAGGGAGACAAAAGGTTGCACAACGATTGCACAGTAATTCTTAAGACTCAGGACACTGAATGAAAAAAAATAATATCCTGGTATTGGCCGGATGCTCCTCAGAGTTGGCCCGGCCTGATGCGAGTCTATAGGAGCACAAGCACAGCCGTTCTCCTAACCATTAGCGGGGGCAGGCAACCTGCGCCCCATCCAGCTGCATCTCTTCTGTGCCTTCATCAGAACAACCTACAGATCGAAATGCAAGTAAAAGGGTCCAACCAATGCAGACATTTAATCACCGATACTCATTTTAAGGAGCAAAAATTAGTTAATCGATCATGGCTTATAAAGTTGAATAATTAAATATGGTCAAATATAGGGACATACTACGTATTGTGACAGTGCCCAGCCCTTAGCGCCTCCATATAGCTGTGCCAAAGAGTACATTTCAAATTTGGATCAGAAACACTGTAATGATAATGCACATTTATCAGAATAATAGTAATAATAAAGTCTAGTAGATACACTCATTTATTAGCATTTTTCATGTTTTAAGCCATTTAATCTTCTTTCAAAGAAGTATTTCGGAAATGTTAAAAGGCCATGCATGGCTTGTTATTGTCCAGTTATGTCCATTTGTGTTGTTTGGCCTTCAAAAATAAGGTTAGCGTGGTTACTCAATGACTCAACTGAAGTGATCATTCTGTCATACGTGAACACAGCACAGCACACAGCGTGACCAGCACAAAACTGTTCTCTGCATTTAACCCTTTCACCCAAGTGAAGCAGAGTGCAGCCAGGAACACAGCGCCTGGGGAGTAGTGTGTCGGGCCCTTACTCAAGGGTACCTCAGTCGTGCCAGTAGCCGTCCTGGGATTCGAACCCACAACCTTCTCATCGCAGGGGCAACACCCTAACCAATAATCCAACAGGTAACATTTTATATATATATATACATGGTTTGGGTAATATTGGCTCCCAAACATCAATGTATTTAAAAAGTAGGTGTTTAGGTCAAACACTTTAAAAAAAGTGCACAAAGGGAAAAAGAGAAATAAACGCAAGAGCAACAAAACAAGCAGACAAGACAACATTTACAACAGTTTGAATCAACACAGTATTATGACAGACACTGTATTCTAGAAAAATGCAAAATGACCCTGTTTATGTCTTAGTCATTTCATTATGACATTTTTTAAAAAATGTGGAATTCCCCTTTAAAAAGGCAACTTTAAAATGGGCTGTTTTTGTCCAAATGTGGGGCCAGCGGGGTCCTACTGTGAAGGCATTCTGCTCAAACTTCTCCATGCCTCTTGTTTGATACATCGCCACAATGAATAGGGGAGGAAAATACAAGTGGTGTGTGGGCCCGTGCGAAAGTCTGCATTCTGGAGTGTGAGTCTGTATGTGTGTGTGTACGTGTACGTGTTTGTGTTTGTTGGGCATTGAGGAATCTCTTGGCACAGTCATTGCTGGGTACACCGCGGAGCGGGATCAATGGGATCCTTCTCTTCGTCTCCCGTTCACAGCTCCTCTTGTCGCGGGGACCCATGGCAACATGCAATGCTCTCGCGTCTCAAGCAGCTCCAACACATGACATTTGATAGTAAACAGTCCATTTATCAAATCAAATAAAGCTAGCTGTCCACTATTATCAACTGTACCGAGCAGCAGGCTCTGCTGGCGCATGAGCCGACCCTAGAAAACCTCACTGTGAACCACACGCTCGACCTTGTTTACCACATCAAAAAAATTGGGTAGAAAGGGCTGACAAAGCTGTGAGGTTCCATCTTTGAAGCGTGTCACCAGGGATTCTGGGATACGCGGCACAGTCTCAAACAGAGATGTGGTAATGCTGCAATTAATCCGTGACTTGTGGTGCCATTTGCACCAAAACCCTTGCATTGACTTTTATTTATTTATTCATTTATTTACTTACTTACTTGCAATTATTCATTTGAATTCATAACCTCGGCTGTAGTTCAGTCAACGCGGATAAAGTACCCTGTCAGAAAAGAGGTTACTGTCCAGGTTAACTGCGGTCCCCCAAGGTACAACATGGTTCTTGTGATCCAATTGTGTACCTCCAATAAAGGTGCTCTAAAATTGCTTTTGCCCAAGTAAAATATAATAACTCTAAAGGTTAAATCCTAAATTAAATCTTAATTTAAATTCCTTTAAACAGAAGACAGGCAACTCAGGGCACGTGGAGGCAATGCAATTTCAAAAACCTGCTTAAAACGCACTTAAAAATTCATTTAAAATAAATCCATCAAATATAATCAATGGAAATTTAAAACATTTCCATATTTATCACTAAAAAATGTACACTCGCATTGTTTTTTCAGATGATCTGTGAAATACCTCACAATATTTCACGACACTGTGATAAAAAACACTTTTATAGTTTAGTTACATTACATGTCGGGAATTGTGGCATGTCTCGTTTCATGCTGGTCGGGCGAGGAGACGCAGATGATATGCCAGTTGGTTCGAGATAAAGAATTCACTGCTATTTTATATAGCAAGCCATAAAGAAGTAGCAATGTTTATAAGGAACATTGGCCAGAAATCAAAATTGAAATCAAAAATTGAAGCAACACAAGAACACGGCACTCTCATGAGGGCACGCACTAAGAACACATAAAATAAAACATTGGATTCTCGCTCATTTCTTTTTTGTCATATATTTAAACACATGCAAACCTCACATTTTATTTCAGGGGTTTCTGTACATTCATTTTTAAGTACTTTTCTTTTAACAGACTGGTTTACTTTCACTTTGGCACAGTGATTTAGCTTAAAAACAGACATCTGAAAGGTTCAAGATGTTAAGACAATACGTTCGCAGCACTTTTACAGTGTCAAGAATCAAGACTCCTTCCTCAGTCTGGACCATGATGTTCTTTAAACTGCACACAGGTCATCAGATCTAAACTGAACAGAAGCCTCTAAATGACACAGATGGACATCTCCAGCACCCTCAGGTCTTTAATTTCCTCTGCATTCACCATCCAGCACCAGTGCAGAAGGGTACGAAGAGACAAGAGTGGGAGACACCATCCCCCCATCCCCCAACCAGGAGCGTAATTACACACCCACAGCACACATCTCCCAGGGCTGAGCTGGAGAGGAACCAAAAAGCCGCTTCACCCAGAACAACTCTCTCTAATGTGGAAGTCCTCTGATTTTGTGAAACTGAGGACTTGCCAAACATAGGAAGGTTCCTCGCAGAGGTCATCAGGATTGTAGTCAGTCAATGACGTCACAAGAATAGTCATCAAATGTTCTATTTTCCCTCTGACAATAACTTCTAAATACTGCACATTGACACAGAACTGATACGCTCACGAACATAAAACATTCAGTTAAGTCTCTCGCGTGTACTAGAGGAGACCGTTCTTTGTTGTTTACACATCGTCATCCTTTCTCATCAGCAGACATTTAAAGATTTGAGACCTGACAACAGGGAAAAAAACTAATTAACATTTTTCTTCTTTTGTTCTGGGTTCCAGCAATGCTTCGGCATTGCTTTAGAAAACAACTCATTCAGCTGGCTTTACACCAAGGACACGTCTTGATGATAGTGTAACTTCACGGATTCTTTCTAACCTCAAGAGCGCAAACCGAGATCGCAACTATACCGCCGCCTCTAGCATTTTGCCTCTGCACATCTGCTGATGTGATTATTTTTGATATATGCCTCAAATAGCAAACCCACATAGTCTGATGTGCACACAACAAACAGGCCCATTCACTTCTGTAAGATCTTAGTGGACCACACTTAGTTTCTACTATCCAACAAACCAACAAGCCATACATACAAGTATATACATATATATACATGTATATACATGTATGTATG
>JBBPCX010000032.1:18392844-18405603 GCA_037974365.1 Hydrocynus forskahlii | reverse complement strand
TATATATATCAATTTTTTGTATTTTGCTGAGTGATTGTTGGATGATCACTTATCTCCTAATCCTAATCTTCACATTTAACCTAAACCATTAGTTTATTACATTGGTGCAGCACAAAAATGAATTTCATTTTAAACACGAACAATCTGTGAATGCAATGCAGGAGTCTGATCGTATTCATTAACTCGGCTAATTATATTTCAAGCATTTCTCGGTATAATTAATGCATAAATTAATTATGAATTGAAGTCATGGTGGCGCCTAATTGAGGAGGATGTTAAAACTTGGAGGGAAAAAATATGAATTTACCTGACTCTACCTGGAAAAATATGCTTCCAGACGAAAGCACAGGCAGCATGAGTTTAAAATCTTCATCTCTCCTCTCGCTCATAATTCCCCATTAATGCTGAGTGCAATTGATCAAATGTAATATGGCAAATTAGAAACGGATCTAAGACCAGTCACGATAGCAGGGCAGACATTGGTAGATGATGCTGGGCCGGGTATCAGATGGGAAAAAAAAAGATCCAATCCTGTGACAAATGTAGTCTGAAATCCCATGTTGTAGTAGTGTTTGAGCACGACAGCATACTTTTACATGTCTTTCTTAAAAAACCATTCAGTGAAAAATCAATTTTACACCATTTTTCACTTACCCCAGATCAGTCAAGACATGTCTGGAGTCCAAATTTGCTTCTTAAGTGTTGAAGCTACAAAGTTGAGGTTGCTAAAAATAGAAAGCAGGACAAAATAAGTCTTTTTCTTCTAAACATCCACAAACCATGTTCAGCTCGCATCCAGCTCTTCATTAAGGTGACACAGACTCGGATTAAGACACAGTATGGCTGTGTTGCTCTAGAGTAACTTTGTGGCAATGTCCATCATGAATATAGACAAATCTCATCGAAGATCAGTCTAAAGTGGATGCCAAACAGTGAAGTTTTTATAAGTCACAGTAAGTCAGTCTGTGTCCTAAACTACAACAAGAAGTCTGTGTCATCTAGAGATGGGTAGTATTAGTATTAGTATTTTACTGATGCTAATATCGGTACTAATACTGTTTGTTGCTAGCACTCTCCATCATTTTATAACAAAAATTAACTTCCAAAAGTAATTTTATTGTCACTTTTTTTGAGAAATAACAAGTGAAATTGTTTCCTGAGTTTCCTGAATATATAATTAAGGAGGAACAATCACTACAAATGGTGGTGAAGTGAAGAGCATTGCTCCTGTCCTTCCCACTGACCAAACTGAGCAGCAAGCATTTGAAAATGCCAGCTATTTTAGAAAGCATTAACACTGCACAAATACAGATAACAGCACTGTTTGTCCAGGAGCTTATTGATATTTCAGTATTGACCAGTCAAGAATCGGTTCCATTTTAGTAACAGTTCTCCATACCCATTCATAGCATGTTCTTAATGAAGATCTGGATGTGGTTTGAGTGAGCTGAGAGAAGTGTTGGGTGACTAGGATGTATTGGGTGACTATTGACTTCTAGTCTAGTGACAGTTCTAAACAAAATTTAAAAAAAGGTGCAAAATTTTTAGTCTGATTGATTACATAAAGGTAAGTGGAAAATAGTGAAAACAGATGATGCAGCCAAACGACTCTATTAAGCGAACGGTTTCAAATATAGCTCATTTCAAACCATAGTAGATTTCAGTTAAAAGATATTAAATCAGTATCAGCCAATACTCAAGGTTTCAACTGTGGGAAAAGGAAAAGTGTTACTGTGCAATCCTGCACAAAATCTAACATAGCTCGTCAAATTGGACTGATAAGATTGGACTCTCTTATTCTGCTTTGTACTCTTTAATTTCCACTAAAGGACATTTTATACAATGTGCCACCTATAAATGCCGCTATAAATGTATGGCCCAGCTCTAAATCTCATTAAATATATGCAGTTCTGAAAGAAATAAATTGAGCTCCTACTTCCTGCCCCACCGATCCCCGTTGAGTGGCGTCTATTCTACAAGGACAAAAACACCTTTGGGGAAAAATGAGAAGTGCAGGAAACATCCTTACAACGTCCCTTTTTTTGCCCCCCACCCCCCCATTGTACCTCCTCTTCCACAATCGGCCTCTTTGACCACCTCCTCTACTCCTCCGTGCCAGTGCCTAGAACAAGAGAGTGCAGCATAAAAGGCCCAGACACACAAAGGACCTCCTGTCATTCTCCAGGCTACTTCTCACAGAAGGACCTACCCATTGCTGATCCTGGGGGACACCGAACCCCCCTGTCCCACTTCTTACAATGCCCTGCGAGTGGGACATGCACTGGATCACGCCTGCAAACCAATCAAAGGGCACTGAAGAGGGCCTGGTCACTTTTGGCGTAATCACAAAATGTCGCAATACTTACATACGTCACATAGCGTCCGAAATAGGAAGACACTTTCAGATACAGCCCTTCCCATTCTGTTGACTTCTATACTTCTAAAGGAATAGTTTGCTAATGTAAGCTATAAAAATGAACAAAACTTCACCACAGCACTAAATGCTGCAGGCAGACACTTAAGACAACAAGGTCTGTTTTCACAAAGCACCTCAGGAGGGGTACACATTTATTTGTGGTCACAGGGATCATTAATGTAATCATTAGTCTTCCTTTTGACAGCTTTGTGGCTACCAGCCCAGGTCAGATAGTTACCTTGATTTTTTTGTTCATTGTCCTTCATCAACAAGTCTATATTAATTTGGGTGACTACTGACTTCTGGTGTTTGCTAGCAACGTTAGCCTCATAGATCCAGCCGTAAACTTCAAACTCACACAACAGTAACAAGCACGCTTCTTTAAAGAAGCATTGCAAAGTTATTTAGGAAACCTTTATTATTTAGTAATATAGACTCAGCCTCATATATTAAGAATTCTCCATTCTTCTGCACCTGATTCCACTCTTATCTCATTCAAACTGTTTACGAAAAACAAGGAATACAGTACACGTGTGATGTCCGCCGCTAGGGGAGCTATAGATTAGGGGAGCTTCTAAAGGACTGGATTTGTTAGAGAACTTTGTGAAGTATTGCCTATCCTGTTGTAGTAAATAATTTGTATAGTTTCCTTGCCCATGACACTCCTGTTTTTGGTTCTTGACTTTTGATTGGATTCTCTTTTTTTGCCTTGCCTTCATGTTGATGTTTGCCAATACCTGAATCTGCACAATCTATGTATGTTGAATTTGGACTGCCTTTGTCATGCCTAGACGCTACTGTTTAGTTCTGTTTGTGCTTCTGAAATCGACTTTCACTAGTACACTTTTAGAATATGGCATTTAACACAGGTAGAAAATTATGTGCTCTGCGTTGGGTAAAACTGGAAAAAAAGCTGTTCTAACGCCCCCTTCCCACACTGTCATAAATAAGAAATTATCCATTCTACTGCACCTGCATCCACCCTTATCTGAGTCATTTTACTGTTGACAACTATAGAGTGTCACATGATGGGGACGTGATTTAATCAAGAAGCTCTTGACCACAGCTGCTAAAGTAGAGTCATTTAAATGCGGCGTAGAAACCCCACACTGTTCATACACACACACACACACACACACACACACACATACACACACACAAAATACACTAGATATCTGCCGTAGGCTTCAAACTCCAGGTAAATATTGCAGTCTATTGGGAGACTACTTCACAAGTTCCTACAGTTACGTTGGTTTCACTGGAAGATTCATAGAGCCTGCTGGCATTTTTCAAGGAAGGAAAGTGAGTGAATACGTGGGCATTCAGTACACTCAATAAGAGAGTTGTCGAATGCGGAGGGAAACCACAATATTCACGCTTCAGTGCACGCGCCAGGCCCACTTTCGGCCTGCTTATCTGTCTGGCGAAAGGAGAGAAGCACCAGGCCTCGTCTCTCAGTGAGGCTCGCTTGCACTGCGGCAGGATCGAGCGGCTGCTCCAACAACAGAGAATGACTGTCATCAAACCCTCCAGCAGCACGAGCCAATCGTGAAGGAGCATCTGATACTTCTCTAAAAGCTCACTTCTGACGGACTGGCCTGTACCGTGCGTTCTTTACAGAGCAGCCCAAGCTGAAATGAACAAACTGTTCCGCACGCTGATTGAAAGAAGTGTAATGATACATACCCTCTTATATGTGATAAACATACAGCTCTGGAAAAAAAATAAGAGACCACTGCAATTTCTTTTTTAATCATATGAGTTCTATGAGTATGACAACCATTCCATGCCAGTGTCTGTTAAATTCCTACACAAGCACCTCATTCTGCTTTATGAGGTACTGATTAGTTGATCACCTGTATTAGATCTTATTTAATGAGGAAAAGTATAAAAACCCTGCTGTAATCAACACTCTCCTCCTGCAATGTGACTTGATGGCAAGACACTGCTAGAAGTATGTCTAAGGTAATTATTACCATTTTGTTTAAGAGTGAATAAGAGATTTGTTTTCTTTTAATTATTCAAGTTCTGTAACCACTGCATCATTTCTCTTATTTTGATGTATTGTCATTTGAAATGATGCTATAAAGAACAACATTTTTATTTGGAAATTAGGAGAAATTTTGTCAGCAGTTCTTAAAAACTAAAGCAAAGCTGTTCAGTTCAGTTCAGTTCTCTTCAGTTCAGTGTATTCTCTTAATGTCATGGATGAAATCTGAATGAAGCAAAATGACGAATAATCATGCTATAAAAAATACCATGACACAGTAGTGCTTGGTAACTGGTGTTGGATGTCTCGTCAAACAATGTAGTCGCATTTGATGGTGCAATTAACAGAATCCATTCACCCCAAAGCACACAACACTCTTCTATTGCCTTGCAATATCATTATCAGCATAATTATGCTTCATTACATCTTTTTTTTTTTTAATGATGAGGTAAAACCTTTTTAAAATTATACTTTCCCCTACCAGCAGCTCAGATGGTTGGTATTAATATAATTCAACATGACTATATTTTCCCAGCTATGACATGATAGCTGGGTGGCATTAATGATGATATTTCCTCTCCCCAAAATAGCTGGTTTGCTCTGTTCCCTCCAACTGAAAAAACGAAGGCAACATTACATAGTATTGTAAATCTAAACTACAGATACTAGATCTCCAGAAACTCAAACCTTCATTTGTATGAAGTACTGTCAAATGAAATAATGTATTTTCTTTTAAAACAAAGCTCTTACTAATTTACATTCATTACAAACACACACAGCACAGTTTTGTGGAACAGAACGTGGTGTATACCCATTTGTAACCGTTTTGGATATACGTTTTTGGAATAGAATGAGATGCATTTCCTTAAGTTGTATTAATTATAGCACTGATATTAATGTATGTCATAAAAAATGAGAATTCATGAAGATGGTGTTCAAAGCTTTTCACAATGAACCCCTCATTTATCAGTTTCAGTAAGACTAACACGTACTATCGCGCTGGTGAAATTAATCCTGGTATAGACAATATGTCGCCCAGCACCATCGACAGAAAGGAATATCACAGCATTTAATCATTTTTCCCTACAGGTTCCAGTCAGATACCTTTGATACAAGCTGTTTGCAGCAAAAAGACTATTCAGCTGTAGAGTGAATAGGAGAGCATCTGTGTTCATGGCTGTGATCTCACAACTACAACTGCTTCAAAAGGGGCTGTTTCTATAGGTTCTATATATGGACTGGGGGAGGCTGACTGGGAAAATGGGGCTGTGTTGTCTTATCACAGTATGGGCCCTTTAAAACAAGACTGAACAATGTATCTTAGTGTGTGGGGGCAGGCATGGGTAAGTATGGGATGTAAGGTATGACATGGGGGGGTGTCGGAGAGGGGTTGTGTCATCCCACCCTCCCTCCCCCTCTGGCCATGAAAAGCAATCAAGGCGCTGAGAAATCTCCCCTGGACCTTACCTCTGTTAATTACAGAGCTCTCCAGCAGACGCCGCCGGGGGGCCCGGCGAGCTGCTTCTGTAGCACGGGGGCGAGAGACATGGCGCAATAGTGCTCTCATCTGTACCACGGCGCGGGACAGGGGCCCGGCCAGCAGCCTCGTCAGCGCTTTTCCGCCGACATCTGCGGCCGCTTCAGAATGTTTCAGGGCTGTTTTTCGCCCGACTCTCTCTGGCACAGTACGAGAGGCTGCGTCTTCGACGTGTCCGAGGATAAGGTGAAGGAGCAGGGGTGCTGTTTAGGATGCAGCCCGTGAACCTTTGGCCTGAGAACGCACCTCATTTTCTCCCCCAAACACTTTCTACCTGATGCTCTGCTATGCAATTCAGCATCACCTGTCACCCTGCATCTACAAGCAGCACAAGGCTGAGTTGCTGTTATTGAGCACAATGGAACAGGCTTGAAAACGCAGCTTGAAAATGTTGTTAATTAAATTAACGAGGAAGGCCTATTTTCAGAGCTATGCTCCGAACAGCTCGCTGCCCTGCAAATCAATACATTGGTGTGAATCAACGTATTGTTCTGACTGATAGACGAGTCACTGAGTGCTGGGGTGGAGATCAGAAATAACGCTCGAAAATTGTCGCTTATTTACCTTTAATGTGACTAATAGGAGACTTTCTTTTCTTCCTCGCCACAATTTCCACAGCAGAGCTGAAGGCCAAGGTCTGTCTTTCTTTTCTGGTAACTTTCTTTATTTACCAGTGACTGCACTATGACAGGGATGTGAAGAGGAGGCTAAAGCACAGGGAGAATGGGAGCCGTTTTCTTCTGGGATGAAATAGGGACGGAACTGAGTACAAATCAGCAGATAAGGCACTGCGTGTGTTTAAACAGGCTCTTTTTGCTGCCCACATACATTAGGCTAACACGGTCCCTAAATTGACCAAGAGGCACCAATGTTGCTGAGAGCCAAACCCCCAGCCAGGACTAGTTAGATGCACGGTGTGTTGAATCAATAGGGGCTGTCAGCTTACTCCAGAGCGAAGGCAATCAATGTCGACGACTGAGTTGAAAATCCAAAAAAAGTGGTCTGCATAATTGATTTGGATCAATGAATTGGTTGATAACTGTCTGGTTTCCAATGGATCAAGCAAATCTGATGTAACTGTGAAGGTTGGGAAAATAAATGACAAAAAATACAAAATAAAAAAACAAGCTTGTTATTCCATTGCAAGGCATCAGCCTTATTCTAGTACACTACTTGATTTGCATAAGTGTGTTTCTCTCTCTTTCACGTAGCGCATCTCAGCTTAGTTCCTGGTTCAACCACCATTTGACTTTGCCATCTGCTCCCCTCTAAATAAATTCACATTCATAGCCATCATTTAAGCGGCCATTGTTGTGATGACCACAGAGAAAACAAACAAGCACACATGACTAAACACTGGGAAGGGAAGAAATGAGAGAGAGAGAGAAAGAGAGAGAGAGAGAGAGAGAGAGAGAGAGAGAGACTGCCCCATTGATGGACTTGTGAGTCAGTCAGTGAGCGAAACAGATTGGGAGTGATATAATACTTGAGGCTGAAAATGTGTGATAGCTGAGAACGGAATTCGGCTGAGCCGAGCCGTCCTACAACATTTAGCCTTAAGGCCAAAAACCACTCTGCCACCAAAGATGAATATCAGCATTATTGTCAGCACATCAGCTCAATTTGCCTGCATTTTTCTCTTATCTCTGGAAGCTCCAACTCAAGGCTTTCGGTATGGTTATTATACGAGAAGGGGGGGGAGGTTAAACACTGTCTTTATCCTTTTCAAATGCTCAAAGCACTGGGGAGAAGAACCACCAGACTGTCCTGCAGTGATGGAGCAGCTACAGTCCCTCGCATCTCCACCAGATTTTCAAAGGCAAGAAGAAAATCTTAAAGAAGATACACACCTAACCAACCTGACACCATCCACATTTACACTGATTGACATCTATTACCATGAATGACTTTGTAGCTGAGAAACCACTTGATCATCAATAATGACAGTTCCAAAGCTTCTCATTAAAGGAGTACAGAAGTGCTCCCAAGATAACTCTGAAGGCTGCAAATGGGTCCTGGTGAAAATTCTCCAGGACTCCTTCATGCTGGCATTCCCACCCATTTCCCAGAGGGTGGGCATTATTCAGCACGCTGCATTATTTTATTTTATCAAACCAAAAGTAGCCCAAAGCATCTACAAAGCAGTCTCCACCAATAGAAACTGTAGCCAAAATTGTCTGAACGCCCCGCCACCACCACCTCTACCACCACCCTCATCCTGCAGCCCACCATCCCATCTTTCTGTGGCTGCCCCCCAAAAAAAACATTTATTCAAGGGAACATGCTGTTCAAGATAGAAAAAAGCTGCATCTCCAGCCTTGTCTCATCTCATCAACGCCAACAGGACGTATTCTCCTTACCTCCAGCACACGTTGAGCACACATTGGGGTTTTTTTTCTCCTCGACGCCTCCTTTGCCACATGCAAAAAAAGACCTGGACCTTTGGACAATTTGGCCCCCTTTTCAACGCAGGCACTTCTCCATGTTTCTCTCCTCCCTCTTCAGCTTCTTCTTGCTCTTCCTCCTCCTCCTCTGAGCCCGGGCCTCTGTTAGCAGGTGGAAGCGCCTCGCAGTGATGGAGCCAGCCTGCTTCTCTTCCCCCTAGAGCTCCATTTTAAATGACAGCACCAGTCGTACTCCACCATGGCTCGCAATGGCACTGAGAGCCTGCGTCTGTGCTCCAAACTCCTGCAGCGTGTAGCTCCCCTCCCTCCACTACCAGGTGCTGGATGGTGCCATTGTTGAGGCGTTATCTTTTTCTCTCCCTCTTCTTTTGCAGCTGGACCTCTCTCTCCCTCTCTCCCTCTCCCTCTTTCTCGTGCCCCCTCCCACCTTGCTCGTAGGGTGCAGTCTCGTTAACTTGCTCCCCTCTCCTCTTTTTCCCCCTATCCGAACCTATGAAAGAGCTCGTATGCTGTTTTTTTTACCCCACCCGTATTCTGTGAAAACCCCGCCCTTGTGTGCTGTGATTGGCCAGCTGGCAGGTTAGGCCCACCTCCTGTGTGCACACCTACGGACGCATTTTATTTCACACCCGTTTTCAGGACGGCCCCGCCTCCTGCAGGACGTTTAATAACAATCCCCCGGCTCTAGGCTCAGTAGGTGGGATAAAGTAGGGGGTGTGGCCTGTCTGAATGTGTGTATGTGTGTGTGTGTATACACGCTACAGACTACGAGAGCTCGTGAGTAGCAGCTAATCCCAGCGTGTGGGCGGGGCGTGCCGGAATACGGGTAGAATAAGTAAAACATCATAGCGCTTGCGAAGTAATAATAGTGTACTTACACTATATGGCCAAAAGTATCGGGACGCCTGCCCATTCCACCCATAGGGACTTTAATGACATTGCATTCAAATACACAGACTTTAATATGGAGCTGACCCCCCTTTTGCAGCTATAACAGCTTCCACCAATCTTTCCACAAGATTTTTCAAGGCTTTCCACAAGAATTTCTGAGGTCCATATATATTTTTATACATGCACTTATAATTAAAATTATAAACCCCAACAAATCCAAAAGTGTGGAACATGAGCAAAATGTAGCCCTGCATATAGAAAGCAGAGAAACTTCCACTCTTCTTGGAAGGCTTTCCACATGATTTTGGAGTTTCTGTGGGAATTTGTGCTCATTCATTCCGTAGAGAATTTATGAGGTCAGACACTGTTGTTGGACGAGAAGACCTGGCTCACAGTCTCCGTTCCAGTTCAGGTGTTGGATGGGGTTGAGGTCAGGGCTCTGTGCGGTACAGTCAAGTTCTTCCACTTATCCATGTGACCGAAATCCTTCAGATACCCCAACAAGGGGCCTGTGCTGTTTATTTTGACTGGAATCAGACCCTAATCCTTTATTTAGCGTTATGTATGGTGACAGAATAAAGTAAACACCAGAACCTGGAAGGTTGGTAGTGTTGGAAAATCAATGTGAAATCAAGAAGGACCTTTACCTTTACCTATCCCTGGTTATGTCTAGCGTGATTCATCATACCAGGCCATGACTTCTGACCATGTCTAAAATTACCAGGCACCAGCGTGTGGGAAAAAGTATGTCTGATGATGTTACAAATAAAACATTTATTTTATTGTAAAGATAAAAGTGTTATGGAGAAGACTCACCACTGTTTTGTGGGCAAACAGAGGCACTAAATAAGTTATATATATATATATATATAAGTGTGTGTGTGTGTGTGTTACAGTTGCTGACTTTTATAATAACACAAAAAAAGCAAGTGAATGTGTATTTTACAAAACATGCAGAAATAAATCTATTTGACAGTTTATGATTACAATGTAAGATAAGAATATTACATTTACGTTTATGTTTATTACGTTTACATTTAGCCGACGCTCTTATCCAGAGCAACGTATATCAGTGCTCAAGTAGTCCACATCTGTTCCCTGAACCTGTAAAGCTAAACTTAAATCGACGTCCGCTATTCAACCAAGTTACTGCAGGCTAAGTACACCTAAACAACTGTAATTTGATTAAAATCAAAGAAATAATTTCAAACTGCAGCCCTTACAGGTTAGATAAGGGATACATATGTTGTCAGTTTCATTATGATATGATTTTCAACAAAACCCACAACACTGATGTCACATCAGTATGAAACAGTTCATATTCATTCCTAACTTACATTGTCATATTCAGCACACACACAGCAACATCTAATATTTAATCACATTCAGCCTAAACCCATCAACCTCTAACATTTATTTTTTTCAGAACATATACACCGTTTTAAAACAGGTGAAAACTGTCTTAATTAGAGATTTTAATTAAAGTTCTAACTCTACTCTTGGTGAAGATGTAGAAACAAGATTGCAAAAAAAATATCTTTGTAGTTCATTAGTGTAATCTCATACTGAGAATACAAGACTTTTTTAACACAAAAACTTTTTTAAAGTAGTAAAATCACATTTCTCAATGACTGGCACAACAAGGGGTTCTAATGAACAGCACTAAACAAAACTGAAGCATGTTAACATTGTGTATTTCAGTAATTTAACCTGAACTCAGTCATTTAAGATGACTGCGTGTTTCACTGGGGTATAAATACGAGGTGACACCGAAGTCCAATACCCAAGCTTACAGAATACAATAATGATCTGAGACCAAAGTAGATTGTTTGAGTTCACATATTAAGCAATAACAACAAAAATAAATAGTGATCTATGGGGTGAGCTGAAGATAACAGTCCAAAAAAGAAGATTTAGGACCCCAGAGTTTCTGGAGAGATTCTGTATTGAGGGGTGGTCTCAGAATGCTTCATCTGTATTCTCATCAAGCATTATAGGAGTAGACTCATTGCTATTATAATGGCAAACCATTTGACACATAGTTGTGTTTAAAAGTGATATTTGTTTTCTTTAACTTAATTTACTTCAATTAGACAGTAGACTGTTTCTCGTATTTTCAGGGTGAGCCTGGGGTAATTACCATAGGTGCAAACAGTTACCATTTTATTCATTTTACATGATTATCTTTTAATGTCTTTTCTTATAACTTGCACAGAGAGCATTTTGTGCTACTCTTATTATTATTACTTACATATAATTAATATATGACAAAATAATTAATAAACAGTGTTTTTTTATGTTAACAAAATCTTTATCCTCTTCTTAACCTAAAGGTTTCAGACAAATTGAGGGGCAGCGTACAACACAATTGTACGTTTTTGTTTTTTTTCTTTATTTCTTTTTTCCTCCTAAAAGTGGCCAGGATGGGATCAAGAAGGTAATTAACTTGAAGTGTATAACTACTTTCCAGAGTGGTTCCAGGAAGCTCCTGATTAACTAGAGCAAAGATTGTGTGTGTGCTTACATGGCACTGATTTGTAACTGAAAGTATAACAGTGCTCTTCATTTGCTGATAATATTGTATTGATTTTTAAGTATGTATATATGTTTCAGACCCATTTAAATTCAATTCTCAGCTGCTCCAGAGATAACATTTGTATTTGGACATCACTGTGGCCAAAAAAACCCAGTCATTATCGAAGAGACCATCGACAACAATAATTAAACCAGAGTAACCATTAGTGCATGTGAAAACTGTTATGAGTGCTTTAAAATGTATATTAAAATTCAGAAATTAAAAACTGCCCCTAGAACTGGTCCCTAGAACGCTTCTTTCTGTCAACAGATGAAAATCACCAGTGACAATAGATCGGTCATCATATCAAATGAAAAAAAAAATCTCTTTAGTTAATTATCCTAATCTCATACTGAGATTATGAGTAATTTAAGATGGACTGACTGCGTATTTCACTGGAGTATAAATACAAGGTGACACCGAAGACAAATAGCCAAGATTAAAGAATACAATAATGATCTGAGTACAAAGTATATTATCTGAGTTCACATATTAAGCAATAACAACAAAAATAAATAGTGATCTATGGGGTGATCTGAAGATAACAGTCCAAAAGAGAGGATTTAGGAGCCCAGAGCTTCTGGAGATTATATATTGAGGGGTGGTCTCAGAATGCTTAATCTGTATTTTCATCAAGCATTATAGGAGTAGACTCATTGCTGTTATAATGGCAAAGCATTTGACACATAGTTGTGTTTAAAAATGAGAGAATCTCTTTAGTTAATTAGCTTAAAGGGGACACATTATACCTCTTTTTAAACAAGTTATAATAGGTCTGTGGGTTATACAAAACATGTTCACAAAAAAAAGTTCACTCAAAATCACTCTCACATAAAGAGATCTCACCAGCTTTATTCTTGACAGTTTCAGGGCTCTGTCACTTTTATGCAAATAAGCTGTTGCTGGCCACGCCCCACCCATCCCATGCTAACACTGCACGTTTAA
>JBBPCX010000032.1:18359248-18378161 GCA_037974365.1 Hydrocynus forskahlii | reverse complement strand
CAACTGACGAACAAAAAAATTCTTACCTTATCACTCCTAAACACTTTTTGCATAATAATTTGGAACGCAGTGTATAACTGCATTAATAATAAACAAAGTTGGGGAGATCAATGACATGTATGCATTATTCATAGAATAATGATGAATAAATACTACTTGGGATATTAGGTCTCGTTCACTCTGAGGTGCTGGTAGGAGCACAGGCAAGCAGACAGGAGAACTTTCTGTACGTTTAATTACTTGTGTACTTTTCTGTACTTTTAACCTCTGTGAGGGAGTCTGAAATGATCAGTGAACAACTAAGTGTTCACTAATGTGACTCGTATCACATACAGCCCTGTAACAGCATCTTTTTGTTCAACTCCAATGTGGGCGAAATACATAGGCAGAAATGATGTTTTTTTTTTTTGTTGATAAATTGCTTCTAACGTCTTCTCTCCTTTATGTATATTTCTGTACTTTAAGTTAATTATGCCCATAATGTATTTATTAAAAACAAGCAATTTTATTAAAAGCTCTCAGCTCCGCCTGTACTTCATTCACGGAGAGTCATATCACTGAAAAGCTTACTAGAATATCCAAACGTGTCCCCTTCCTTTGTGATAATGACAATATTCACCCAAACAGTGCACGTAATCTGACATCTCACTGGATAAATGTTGTTCTGAAGCTCACTCTTAAAGCTACTTTTATCAAGATCTTCTATTAGATCTCAAGTATTAGATCCCAAGACAATTTTAATTTGAACAATTTTAATTTTATTATAAAACATTTAAATAAGTTACAGAGTCACTCGGTTACCACCGTTACCAAAATCACACTAATTTATGAAGCTAAAGATGGCTTGTTATTTTTGTTTCCAAACTGCTGCGCTGTGTATGGTGGACCTGAAAAATTCCAGCAAGATGATGGTGCCAAACCTGGAGCACTGCATTAGTAATGGAACTGAAACTTGTGATGGAAAGTAGCTAGATTTGGCCTTAAATGAACACTATAGCTGCTATGCAGCTGTGTAAAACAGTAAAAAGGGAATATTTTGATTTTAAAACAAACTACAAAATGAGAAAATGGCCACACTAAAATTGGAGGTAAAAACAAAAATGTAAAAATAAGTTCTCTTTTAACTAAACATATTCTAGAGGACATTTAAAAAATGTTGTCTATGGGCGTTTGCGTTATTCTGAATTTTGATGCTAAGATTGGAAATGTATATCAGTCCCAAATATTGGTCTTATTGATTACTAATAATTTAATTTACTGATAATTCGGCTTTGAAGAAACCATGATGGTCAAAATCTACCGTTCACGGCTTTGAAAATAATTGGCATGATTTTCAAATGAACAGAAAGCCCATCTGGTTAACTTTTGATCACTGAAAGTCAGAACCTGTTCACTAATGAAAGGGGTCATGCGTCACCACAGAAGCACGCTCTCACTCCACGACAGTTTCGAGGCCAGTTTTAGAGCAGAAGACTGACAAGTTGCACAGGGTCCTCATTTTTAGAGCAAATCCCTGTCTCTCATCACTAACACAATGTTCAAGGCCAACTTGCTAGTGACGGCACTGCTAAAGCATTACTCTAGTTTGGACACAGAAAAGAAAAAAGGCCATATGACAGATATCTAATACTTTCTTAAAAATAATCTTTTTAGCTCCCAAGTGGCATGGCTTGCTAAGAAGGTGATGTCTTACTGGTGGGAATCAAAGTTGGGCTCCAGTGTAGGAACACAATCTTCTAACCCAAAAGTCCAACTGCCATGCTCTTATTGAGTGGTGGTGGCCTAGAGGGTAGGATACTTGCCTCTGGACCAAGAGGTCATGGGTTCGAATCCTACCTTCAACATACCACCACTGGGTTCCCAAGCAAGACCCTTAACCCCAAGTTGCTCCAGGGAGACTGTCCTCTGTAGTTAGGGAACAGAAGTTGCTTTGGATAAAAGCATCTGCTAAATGCTGTAAATGTAAAGGTAAAGTACAGAATATGGACAAAACACCATATTTTCATTACGACTACATAACGCGACTATGACATGCCTTGACACATACCATTAACATACTGGTAAATCCTTGATGTGACATGATTTAAGAAATTTAATCATGGCAAGCATTATGTCAACCAAAATAACTGAATATGAAAGTCTTAAGTCACCAAAACGGCCTGAGAAGATCTACAACTGATCTCAACACACAATAAAGCATTGCTCATTTGCACATTACAGACTTCCACAACATCCGTTCTCTGACTGATACTGCAGCAATGACTGCCAAACAGTATATTACGTAGCCCTGGTGAGCAGTTGGCTCTAGAGCTGCAATAATTATTCAACAGTAAACAATGTTTATAATAAAAAAAAAAGCTAAAATGCTCATTATGAACATAGACTTTAATTGTTGAGTCATTTACTGAAAACGAAGTCATTTACTACAAAAAAAGTGGCCTTTAATGTTCTATAATGTTCATTCCAACAGATTCCATTGGGGGACATCCTAATAAAATTCAAGATAGACCACTGGAAAAAAAAAGAACAACATCTGAAAGCATTTTATGCTGAGCACCACTAAGGAACAAAATATGGCAGAATTTGCCACAAATCATGTTCAATTGCGGTTCTGTCTCAAAACGCAGTGTGCTAAGCAGTCCCTTGAGAATGCCATATATAAGAACGCATTGCCATTTACAACATGCTCTGAACTAGACTGTGATCATAAGAACACTACACTCTACTCTTTTCATAAGGAATCAGCAACAACAATATGCTAAACAGCTATAATACATAGTGGTGGGCAAATCCGTGTCTTAAATGAAGCTGTAAAGATATGCTGACATGGTCGATGACACAGGATGACCAACTGTGAACGATGAAAAGAAAATTAGATAACCACTTTAATTTGCACTGTTACGGCATAAAGTGGACAGTACAAAAGTAAGAGCAGCATAAACATTAGAATAAAAGCTATACAAGAGTATAATGTAAAAAATACACTATACAAATAATATAAAAATATAAACATTAGAGGTTTGTGTATGCTATACACACACACACACACATATATACATACATACATACACATGCGCACACATGCGCACACATGCGCACACATGCGCACACATGCGCACACACACATATTCACATTTTTAATCGCGATTATGCATGTTTTTCTGTATGGCACACTTCTATTTTTAAAGTACTGCTATATGAACATTTGGTTTGCAAACGTTTTAAACAAATAAGGTGCTTTTTAACAGCAGTGTCCCTTTAACACGGTTACACAGTTACAGTTAAAATATTTCTGTAAATCTCAAATTAAACAGTAACGTAATCAAATCAAATATAAAACCAAAGCTATTTGCCCGTACAGGGTGTTCACGTTTTATCTAGCGTGTTATAGGAAAACAAGTTCCCCTCAGTGTCCAGAGCGTGGGTGGGGGAACCGTTATAGCAGCTGTAAAAGGGGACCAACTCAATATGAAAGTCTATATATCTGAATGCAGTGTAAAAAAAGTCCTTGTTGGTGTAATGGTCAGGCGTCCCACTATTTTTGTCCATGCAAAACCAGCCAAGACTTATAGCTGCATGCTGTGAGCGCACAAGCCCAAAAACCAACATACTTTTAAAATAAGAGGATATTAAAAAAAATTTTAACCGATGTTAACGCGTGATAAAATAATTGTCGGCGTTAAATCAGCATCTCTATGAGTATGACAACCATTCCATGCCAGTGTCTGTTAAATTCCTACACTAGCACACCACATTCTGCTTTATAAGACATTGATTAAAAAACCACTGCTGTAACCAACACTCTTCTCTTGCAGTGTGACCAGCTGGACGGCAAAACACTACTAGAAGTATGTCAAAGTTAACTATAGCCATTTTGTCATGAATAACAGATTTGTTTTCTTTGAATTGATCTGTAAACACTGCATAATTTCTCTTATTTTGATGTTTTGTCATTTCCTTTGATGTTTCCTTCATTTGCTTTAAAGAACAATATATTATTGCACACAGTAATACTTCACCCCAAAGAATTGCACAAAAACATTGCACAATAAATATTTTACACACACAAAAAAAAAAAATACTGCACGCAAGAGAAACTTTCACTTAAAAGTCTTTGGTGTTTGTAAAGTGAACTGCTTGAGTGGGTTGAGAGAAGTTCTATTGGTGTATTTTTAGAGAAAAGAGTTTTGTTAGCAACTTCAGCAAAATCTGGGCTAAAAACATTTGTGACTGACTTAATTCATGGCGCATGGACTATGCTTGACAAAACTGTTCTTCTAAGAGCTGTATATCAACAAACTCGCCAAGCTGCCTGCGGAAGTAATACTTCAAAAGCTTACTGAGTGCACAAAGCTGTTCCTCAATCCTTACTCTTTACCGAATTTCTTATAATGTTGTAAGTGATCTCACCTGATTAAGCACAATAATCTCGTCTGCGTCCACAATGGTGGATAGTCGGTGGGCAATGAAGACTGACGTCCTGTCTTTCACCATTCCTTTCATGGAAGAGAGGATGTTCTAAAAAGCAATGAGATAAGAGAACAATAACATATGAATTATGCCAAGTTTGAAGAACAAACTTAGGAACATTAAAATAAATCCCTCCTTCACCCCCTCGGTGATATTTCAATCAGAGTTTGTCTGGCTTACGACAGGGATGTTTCTCTGTTCCTTTGTAATAACTAGCACCAATATGATTGACAGGATTTATATGAGGGCTTTTTTCCCCTTGACATGATACAGGTATTAGGGGGGTGGGGGTAAATAAATAAATAAAAAGTGAAAGGCTTCAAAGCAAATATCTCTGTGGTCTGTAATAACCTATAAAGCTTCATCTTTATGAAAATAACTGAGCGGCCGCCTTGAATGTAAATATCTATGAGAAAAAGTCCACAATGACAGGAAAAACTAAACCAGCCATTCTGAGCGGAAATAACTACTTTCTCTAATATTGTGTTAAGTGTGCTTTTAACCCCTGAATGCTTCAATATTAATACTTGACTATATATGCTATATGTTATCCAAATAATGATAAATTATAACATCACAGTCTATTTATAAGGTGATTAAAAATAATATTCAAGGTTTTATATTTCCTACATTACATAGTTATATTAACATATAAGTAAAAATGTGACACTTTCTATGGCAGAACGAAGAACAAGAATGGAAGAAATGAACCAATGCAGCCTATGATTCTGGGGGAGACAATTTATGACATCTGACAAGTTCCTCACCTCTTCAGTAATGGAATCTAGTGAAGAAGTGGCTTCATCATAAAGCAGGATGGGAGGGTTCTTCAGGATTGCCCTGGCGATGGCTACACGCTGTTTTTCTCCACCTGTCATGAGCCAGACACCATCCATAAAATCACCAATTTACTGTCCAATATGTTATGTAAAGTATGTGAAAAAGGATAATTGGGGACAATTATTGATAACCAAAAGCACACTTCAAATGAAGATCACCACCATATAATTATTACTGACAACTAGTGATGGTGATTATTCTAGTTCATTCCACCCTTACCATCTTCATGACTAATAAAAGCTGTGTTTAATGTTTTAATGCAGCATACAGTGCATGCGCAGCTGTGCATTAGCTACTTTATACATTGTTACTGTCTGCTGAATATACTTTAAAATGTATAATAAAATGGAATAAAATCGAAAGGGTTATTTTTTTCGAATTGTAAAATGCTATAAAAGCCAGGCCTAGAAAATATACTTTTTGGTTCACTCAGCAACTACTGTTGTATTTCAGAGTGCCTCTGCTGTAACAACCAGAAACATAAAGCCCATTGCAGTTGCTTTGGAACTCAATACTAATGTCTAGCAGTCTGAAGCTTCTCTAGCATGGGAGATCATCAGTACACAAGAAGTTTCAGTGTTTCTCTGCTGCCAAACAAATGGTTTGCTGGGACACAAATGCATCTATGCTGTCCAGTGCAGGAGAGCACTCAGAACAAATAGCATTTCTGTTTTTTGTTTTTTTTTTGGTTGATATTCCATTGTAGACCTATTTTATACTTGGGGGTTTTGGCCCAAAATTTCAGCCTTGTTCCCGTCTTTCTGTCAAAAACTGAAAGTGTAGCTTTTAACCACTTTTGGCTGACACAGTTTTGGCAGCCAAAATTGCAGTGATAGACAACTGAAATTCACACTTTCATTTTAAGGGGGGGGTAATTACCCAGCTAAAATGTACTGGACAGAATAAACACCATTACTTAAATGTGTGCTCACTGCATTTCACATAAAACTACCTTAAAACTGACTGAGAATATAGAATGTATGTTGCCAAACATACTAATTCCACATTATTACCATGGCTCATTTGTTCTAGACGCAAAATTTCTCTTTTCTGCCTTCCCCATGTCATTTTAGTCCTGTATGAAGAAATCTTGGCTCAAGCTGACAAATGTCAGCATACAAATGAGAAAGCAGTAGAATAGAACCAAAAAAGAGTTCTCTTTACTATATTCTCTCACTATATACTGCTCAGCACCGGTGGTGTGCAGAAATATTACCTAAAAACCATGCTCAACACACTACTCAAGGCTATACCATGCCATGGAAGTATTACAACACATGACCTCTGGGTGCTTTAAGCCAGTCCATGTTAGTGAGGTGTACCTTACAAGAACAACCATTGATTTGATGCATGTCCATCATACCTGAAAGCTTCAGGCCTCGCTCTCCAACCTGTGTTTCATATTTATTAGGCATTTTAAGAATAGCGTCGTGGATTCCAGCAAGCCTGGCCACTCTGTACACATCATCTGGTGTGGCATTAATGTTTCCGTACTGCAGATTGTAGAAGATGGTGTTGTGAAAGAGGACTGCATCCTAAAACCCAGAGACAAAACACAGCATAAAAGCTCTGACACTTTAATCTTTGGATAAAACAGAAACAACATTTTCTTTTACCTTTTATTATGAAGCATGTGTATAGATACTTCATGATTTGTGAATACGATTACAAAATAAGGCAGGAACATACACTCACAAGCCACTTCATTAGGTACATCTACCTTGTATCTACAATCATCATCTATTTTACTAGCTCTATTTACCACCTATGTGAACTCTGCAGTTTACTACCGCAGACTGTAGTTCATCTGTCTCTCCGCATCATTGTTTAGCCGTTTTTTACACCAATCATCAACAGTCAGGACAACTAGAGTACCACCTGTGAGCAGGTATTATCTGAGTGGTGGATCATTCTCAGCAGGATTTATGTTAGTTTATGTGTGTGTTCTGCACAAAGTGGATCATACACAGCTGTGGTTTTAAACACCTCAGCATCACTTCTGGACTGAGAACAGTCCTCCAAACAAAAATACCCATCCAACAGTGGTCAGAAACTGAACCGTCATGAGGACTAGAGGATAACTAACAAACTGTGCAGTAACAGATGAACCACCATCAATAATTTTACATCTTGAAGGTGAACTGTGTTTGATCCACTCTGTGCATCATACATATACAAATATGAAACTACCATGTCATTACCATTACGTTGTTGTAATGAGAATGATCCAGCACCCAAATAAAACCTACTCACGGTTGGGTATTGGAGGTTTTGACCACTGAACAGGGTTAAAGACGCTTACAAATGATAAAGATAAAAACAGAGGACAATCAGTAATTGTAAAGTACGAAGTGCATCTTTACAGCAAGTGGACAATGAGTATAGACACCAGGCTGGTGTACCACTTGAAGTGCTTGTCTGTGTATATAACACAATACAATGCAGCAAAATATTAAAATTCTGCAACAGTGGGAAATTTTTTTCAAGGAGCAGGAGGGTCCTTGAGGACCCTTTCAGTGAAATTTCAGGGCTTTCCCTGCTTCAGACCGTTACACAAATCATAAGCTAATTTTAGCTCATAAAGCAGAGGAAACTTGGAAATGTGCATTACAGTTCTAATCTAGGAGCAAGGTTGGGAATATCTAGCCTGATTCTGTCTGTTATTTAGAACAACTCTCACCTGAGGCACCACACCCAAAGATTTCCTCAAACTGTCCAGACTAACATCTCGAATGTTCTGGTCCCCGATATAGATGCTGCCTCGCTGAGGTTCATAGAACCGAAACAGCAACCTGACAACTGTGCTCTTTCTACATAAATAAATGATAAAAAAACATTTATTAATAGATACTCAACAAAAACTATACAAGCATTCCTAAGAAGCCGACAGCAAAGTGCTGAAGCACTGGTTTCCACTGTGCACTTACCCGGACCCGCTGCCTCCAACAATTGCCACCTTCTTCCCAGCAGGCACTTCGAAGGAAACCCCGTTGAGGACCTTTTGTCCCTCCAAGTACTCAAAGTAGACATCCTCAAACCTGATGGTGGCCTCCTGAGGGGTAACCAGCAATGGAGGAGCCAGCTCTTTCTCCTTCGACATACAAAACATGAGGAGGGGTTTATTTTGGCTGGTGGAAAAAGAGATATCGATTCTCTGAAGTATAAGGAAAGGGGATAGTCTGGCATTTTTCTAGGCAGGCCTGTTGTTTCAGTTACTGTGCCAATCAGTCAATCATTCTGGGTGTTTTGAGGCCAATCGGGGATATCTTGTGAGATATGCACTTCCGTGACATTATGACATACGTTTTTTTAAACTTAAAATCCACATTCTATTAATAAAGCCCTTCTTAAACTGTAAAAACACAGCTCTTGTACAAGAAACCCCAATCAATTAAAACAGATTTATGCAGTTCCTTTAGATTTCTTTTCAATTTTGTATGTTTGTCACACTTAATTACTTCAGATCCTTGAGCAAATGTAATAAGATTTTCAAATAAACATTTTTCTGAACAAAAGGCTCATCTCACATTGGCCAAAAAACACATTACTGACTACCATGTCTTTTTGGAAATACGTTCTGTAAACTGATCAGCTGAAAAAACTGTTTCTGACGAAACCTAAAATAGTACCCAACAGTACTCAATGAGAACATTATACCAGCCGTCAAACATGGTGGTGGTAGTGTGATAGTATGAGCATGTTTTGCTGTTTAAGTGCCCAGCAAACTTGTTACAAGTGACAGAACCACAAACTCTCCAACAGAAAACAGTAGTGATTTGAAGCTCAAGGGCAACTGGCTAATGCAGCAAGAAAAAGATTTACAGCATATCCAGCTTCAGAATGGCTCAAAAGAAATAAAATTTTGGCTACTCAAAAAAATTGAGATGCTGTGGCAGGACCTTAAATGGGCAGTTCATGCTCAAAAGCCATCCAACATTTAAAAGCCTTCCAGTTCTGCAAATTGCTGTTGCTGCTAAAGCTGACACAACCAGTGGATAACACTTGTTCACAACAGTCTAACTGAAGACAGTGGGTATTTGATTCAGCACTTGTCCATAAGCTTCTATTATAAGTGAGTTTTAAGCCAAACATATTTCCTGTTCTCTTAAGGAAAATAAGTCAAAATTAATCACCTGAATGAAACAAATGCAAAGGGGTTATTAATAGTATTCTTCTAAATGTGCTCAGCCTATAGCAATCATACTGCAGTGATATCTTTGAAAACCTATAACTCTGTAAACCATGGAACTGTTATGACTAGTAATTGGCCTCATGCATATTTCAACTCAAAAAATGAGTTTAGAGTCTGGAACCAAAACTGCCAAGCAGCCCAATGCTTTTGGCACAACAGAAGTACTCAGCAAGTTTACACTAATTCTACGTACGGCCGCATTATTTTAGAAATCAAATTAGAGCCCCTAGTAATGGCTTGATGGGCTGTTCAGTCATGCAGAGAGCCATGGTGAAAACCATTACTGATCACTGGGAACAATTGGACAGATTTTATTCACAGTAATTACAGGCTGCATACAGAATTAGCCAAATGAAGAATGAGCTTCATCAACCTCAAATGCATTTCAACCCCCCTCTTCCCTCACCTCTAAACCTCCCCACCGGCAACCCCCCTCCACACCATCAGTGATGGCATGAAAAAAGGCAGAAAAAATAAAAAGCAAAAAAAGGGTGAAGGGATTAAAATAAATACTAAAGCAAATGTTATGCAAATTCATAATGTCCAAATCCATAGAGAGAATAACAGTTGAAAGATGTGACTGTATTCCAAAAAGCACTGACATTTCAGGAGAGGTATGCATTGTGGAGAGAGAACAATAAGTCCTGATGAGCCTGGGACTGCAGTTAACACACAGAACAATTCAAAATCACTGGCAGAGAATTATTGTCAGGTTAAAATAACTGCTCTTATGCAGCCCGCTGACTCAATCAGGCAGGCAATACTAATAAATCCAACCAGGAGCACCGATAAAGCAACTTAATAGCTCAAAACAAACCTGGCGATAGTCACGACAGCCTCTTTCTACTCTAAAAGTGGCTCAAGATTGTTTGATTTCGGAATGATGCTGAATTGGGGAGCAGATCTATCAAAACTCAAAAACTGAATATTCATCATATCCAATAGAAAACACACATCAGAATGTAGAAAATGTCCAGAGTGTGTAAAAGCCTAGAGGTTATTTCTCTTTATGACTTACCAAATCTAATAGTTAAATAGATTTCATTACAATTGTATTGGAAATAATGAACATTTCTGTCCAAATTAAAGCACTAGCGCTCAACTCCAGGGTCTGGCAAAAATGTAACCCTGTTCATAAAACTGTACAGTTATGTAGTTTTTGAAAAATAAAGTAATTTCTGAGCCTGGTTTGCAGCCCTATAGGGTTGGAGAAATGCACTGATGCAACAGTCTGCAGGTTATGATTTCAAAATTGATTGCAGAATATAAGGATAACTTCATTAAGATACTCCTCATTGTTGTTTGGAAAGTCAGAGCAAGTCTACCTTGATCTTGGTGTCCACACTGAGCAGAGTAAAGAGCGCGTCCATGTCGATGAGGGCCTGTCTGGTTTCTCTGTACACTGTGCCCAGGAAGTTAAGTGGTAAGGAGAGCTGGAAGAGGAGCCCATTGACCATCACTAAATCTCCCACAGTCATTGTTCCTGTGGAAGACACCAACAATGCCAAAGAAAAATTAAATGGGTCACCCTCAAAACACACTCCATGATGTAGCAATTTAACTCATTTTAGCTCAGCCTGTGCATACGAGAGAGCGTTATATTGTGTAATCCTGGTTCTCACCTGCCATTATGCCCTTGCTGGCCAGCAGCATAATAGCTGTGAGGCCAACACTGAAGATTGCACTCTGTCCAAAGTTCAGCATGGCCAGGGTAGAGGTAGTCTTTAGTGAGGAGGATTCATAGATCTTCAGAAAGCCATCATATCTTTCCGCTTCATATTTCTCATTGTTGAAGTACTAAAGGGATGGAGGAGAGAGAGAGCAGTCTTAACCACATGAGTGTAAAGGACATTTAGTGAAAGAGGTAACATAGGTGTAGGGCAAAATCAGTGAGCTGTTTGAGGACATAGACAGATAGACAAGTCTTTTTAAAGGTCTTGCAATGTCCTCTCATTGTCGTTTGCCATACAGTTTAAATGAAATTAACAACTGCCAGTTTAAATCGCTATTCGAGGAGAAAAGCACAAGCCTAACAGATGAAGCTATTAAGATGAAAGAGGTACACTGATACTGTTCAGTGGTGCCAGTATAGTACAGAGTTCAATTCCAGCCCTGGAGGGCCAGTATCCAGCTGGTAATTTCCAGGCTTAAACATAAATGATTCCACTCATTGCCAGTTTTAGTGGGTGTGTTGAAGCAAAAAAAAAACCAAAAATTAACCCAAACTGCTGAAATACCGACCCTCCAGGAATAGAACTTAAGTAGCCCCACCTAAACTCATTCCACTGATTCTATTCTATCCTTACTATCTTCAAAGAAGTTGCTCTTCACCCTCAAAAGGAAGCAAGACAAGTTCATCTGATTAAAACATGCATTTAGATCTCATGGAGCTCCAGCCTTATTTATTAAAAAAGGCAGTAAACAGGAGATCCAGAAAGCAGCATGTAGGCACAAAGAAACAAGGACTTCCTCCGCTCTACCATTCAGAAATAGAACTGTGTCATAAATAAATTAATTACTTTCGAAACATGACAAACAGAGGTGATGTGATAAATCCAGCTTGTTAAACGCATCCCTTTGTTCTGGAGGACTACCGAAGAGGAGTCTGGATTTAAAAAAAAAACCAAAAAACAGCATCAGCGCAAATGAGAAAAGGGGGGGGTGGGGGCGATCTGACGAAATTGGTCCACATTGGCCTCTTTACATAAAACCGATAGTGTTTTGCGACCCCTCTTTGCTGCATGCCAAGAGAACGGCTTGGTCTCATTAGTGCATTATGTGCGTGCAAGGCAGCCTCCACCACAACGTGATCAAACAGACAAGTCTCCTGGACTGTAATGACAATCTGAATATTTCATTAGAGAGCGTCAAACTTAGCAAGAGCGTCCTGTGCCAATTATCTACGGGAGCAAAAGGTATCAGGGAGCATGTTGCAGGCAGAAGAGCTTTATAAACAATTTCTCTGCTGTCAGGAAAGTGGGTTTAGCAGGCTGGGGAAGACAAGTGTGCGGTGAGGAAAGGAGAAAGAAAAAAGAGTGAGAGAGAGAGAGGCAGAGAAGAGTGTTTGTGTTATGTAGGAGCTTTTGTGAGAGTGGAACGGATTTTGAGTGGGTGGAGATCTAATTATGTATGCACACTGGCTTACAGTGATACTAAATCCAGCTGCATTGACATCAATGACACAAAATAAAGCCCTACACAAAATATATCTGCGCTTAACAACAAGGGCATAAAAAGAGGAGATGGGTGGTTTGTTTTTTTTTTAAAGGGAGGAGTACAAGTTGAGAGCCAAATCAGTGGATGTACGCGTTCATCAAAACCATCCACGGTAACACTGAGAACTAATGCAGCAAACAGGGCACGGGATTTCAACATTGTCACATTCAGAAGATGCTTCTGTGGAGTTCGTTATACAATTATATAGTTAGAAACATAATCTGTTAAACAAATCAATTTATTTAGCTTTTTTTTTTTTTGATGAAGCAGATTAGCATTACCACATTTCAAGAAACACAAACAAATCTTTCACCGGCAATGAAGAGAGAATTGCCATCAAATTAATTCATAGGCTAATTTGCCCTGAGCAAACTGCGTTAATTAAATATGACATTATGACAGGGGAATAAATATTTGCACCAATAAACAGGCCCTTCATCTCATGCCGGTAAAGACAAGGCTTACCTTAACGGTTTCGTAATTCAGGAGAGAGTCGATGGCTGCATTGCCTGCTTCGTTATCCGCCTTGTTCATCTCTATCCTGAAACGGGTTCTGATCCAAAACATAGAGGGTGTTGAGCATGGAAGAAAATTCTCTGGGATGCACAAAAGGTTTTTTGTGCTGTCTTTTATGTAGTTTTTCAATAGCCTGATAAAGCCTAGCCTTGGGCTAAATTATACTGAGGTGACTATTCATTGATGTGGCTAGTTACACATTTAAATCTTTCCATTTCTCTTGACCAGCAGAGGAGGTGCATAAGCATAGCGGGTGAAAGATTGAATCAAATTATTTACAGTCAAGCGACACCGCTAAATATTCAGGATTTGACCCTGACCTATGCAGACTATGAGACCAGTGACTCACCTTGTATTATCCACATGCTACTGGAACATAACTGCTGGGGACGACCTGATTCAATTCGAAAAATGACTACTGAAGTCAATCAAGGCATACGACATAATACCATTCCTTTAAGACTATTTTACTCCACTGCTCTCTATTAACACCACTGCCGCAGACGTTCCATAAGTGGACCATAAATTATGCACAATTTGCAGCACTGCAGAGGTACATCTTGAGAAGTTAATAAGCAAGTTTAAAGGTCTGCAGTGTGATTTGATTTTAAAGTGATACAGCCCTACAGCAACATGCATTTGATGCCAAGAAAAACCTTTTGTTCATGTTAACTGCCTTCATCATACATTTCTCCAAAGTTAAAAATTCATGAATAAATATACTTTTGATAAAATAAAAGATCAGAGACCGTGAATCTACCCTAGCATTTTAATATGTGACAGCCAAACCCCTTGCCTTAAGTGAATTTACTTATTAAGTTTACTAAAACTACTGAAGAACTGAGGTCAGGATGGGGGCAAGACTTGATCAGGACAACCCTAGTAACTGTGCTACTCTGAATTTCAAGTAGCCCTCCAAAACTGTGGGATAATCCATGGCAAGCAATGCAATCGGTTGACCACTGTGCTACACGTTGCCTCAGGTGGTCAGGAGGAACAAAACGAACTCACATGCTAAGCAGAAGTAGTAGCAAAAACAACAAAAAGTTTGAGTGTATACTATACCTCCACTGTGTAATGGCCACAGTGAATGCTGTGTAGGCTGACAGGGTCCCAAGTGTGACGAGTGCAAACTGCCCACCGCACTTATAATACTGCCAAAGAAATGAACAGCGTTTCATTAAAGCAATGACACGTTTACACAGGCTGTGACATACTTTGAGTTCATGGGAAATGCCTATTTTGGCCTCATCTGGCTGACTAAAAAGCGGCCATAGTCATTTCACGCAGCACTTAACACACTTCCATTTTGCGATTATGCCCATTAAATTGAGTGTTACAAATGGACAAAGTAAAGGAGCGTTTGGAGTTAATGTTTCAGTCAGCTGGCCAAAGACGTCATTAAAGGACTTAAAGGTGATGAACCTGAGGAGATTAATTGAACACATTACTGTTGGGGTACAGAGTGTATGTGTGTGATCTACAAGAGTAACACATTAGTGCGGACTAATAAAAACTGCCAAGTGGCTCAATTTGGGCTATGGATAAAACACCACCAGAAATTTTTTTGGACATTTTGATTTAAACACAAACAGAAAAAAAGCTGGCTTGGAAGAGGCATATAACGTAATTTGTAAGGAACTGGTCAACTTTTAAACCAGAATTAAGATTAAAATTAACCTCTAAACAAGCAAAAACTAGTTAAATATTAAGTCAATGCCTGATAAAATAATATTATGCTAAGAAAATAAGCATATGCCACCCAGCAACACAGAAACTGCCTAGTGACAGGATACTTCCCACTCCTTCTAATCAGGGCATCACCAAAAATTGTGGTAGATTATGGTAGTCCTGCCTTGAACTTGAGGATAAAGAAAGCTCTGAATAAATTAGAGAATTATAACTTACTTAGACTTGTGAAAAAATACAGAAAATGCAAAATCAAACTGGATTACCAACACGGATCTTTTTGGTAATCACTGAAATTACAGTACGTCAGCACAATAAGTAAAACAACCTCAGTTTGAATAGGGTTAAATTATGAATGTGAGCTAAGACTGACGTTTAGTACTATTTGTCCAGAGAAGATGCCTGTCAAAATAAGTCTGCTAAGAAGTCTCTTAAAGACGTAAAATTGAAATGTGTATTGTTTTAAACAACAAAAATCTGCCAAATTACTCTCATGAAAGGTAATGGCTTAGCCTAAAATCCAATTTACACAACATTCCCCTTATGCGGAAGTCAAGTAACCAACTCTGCTGTATGAAATATGCAGAGGAGCTACATGTAGGTAAAATGCATTGGAAGCTTATAGCCATTAGCTTTTACATCCTTGTCGGTAATACCAATGCAAAACTACAGGAGCAAACATATCCATTACAAAGTATCACTTAAACTTGCACTATAAACCTAACCACCATCTAAGGATTCCAAGTTAACTGACATCTTATTTACAAACTCAAAGTAGTGAACCACACTGACCAGTATGCCGCTGACCAGTGCCATCTCGAACATGGTGGGCCCCAGGTTGAAGACAAGAGCACTGAGGACGAAGCTGATGCCCCGTGTCCCCCTGTCGATAGCCTTGGACAGCGCTCCTGTCTGCCGGCTCAAGTGGAATCCTAGATCCAGGTTGTGCAGGTGCAGGAAGACGTTTTTGGCAATTCTCCTGATGGAGCTCTGGGCCACTTTGCCAAACACGGCGTTCCTTAGTTCATTGAAGAGAGCTGATCCAGCCCGGGACACACCATCTAAGACACACAAACATACACATTTGTTATCACAGTTTGTCAAGATGTGGGGTATCGCATATGGTGCATTTCATTATATGTACGTAACATTACACACCCAAAAGTGCTCAGAAATTCCTTCTAATTAGAGACCTACTTTAAGAGGGTCTCCAATTGCTGACACAGCTTAAATGCATACAACTAATCATCACACTGAAGCTAAACTTAACCCCAAACTTAAAGCTGTACTACAGGCAATTTTAACCATAAATTAACTTAAAAACAAATGGTGAAGTTGCCTATTCACCTACACTAATGAGACAGTAGTCTCTAGAGCTATTTCCCTGTCTGAGTATATGGAAAAGCCCTTCTGATGACATCTAGCAAGTGGGAGGAAATAATTGCTTTGGGTGGATTGTAGGGCTGATTTTAAACGACTTGGGTTTCACTTGCTGGCTTGTGTAGAAGGAAGCCAGAGAGCCAACACTACTGCTAGGGAGTGAAATATTGTTTTGTGATAACTTTGATAACAGCATTTGAACCATCTACATACAATTACATTAAACGACTTGCCCAAACAAGTTAAAAGGTCAAATCAGCAGGTTAGCGGCCTTGGAGGCAGATACATAAGTTACACCCATTCTCAGACTGAAAAGGCCAGGAATGTGTCTCTGGAATTCTAATGGAATACCAGTATCCTTTTTGATCTGCTTCTTTGGATATTGGTCTTAGTCCTCTGGTTTGAAATGCTAGGTGCCTGTTTATAAAAACATCGACCAAAAACACAACTCTTTTAGCACACAGTCTTCTCCAGAAAGATGGAAACAGTGGGAGAAGATAGCAGTGGCATTCCCGCATGGACAAGAAATTGTCTCTTATGTGCAGGACGAGGGTGTTAATCCCTACACAGGCCGATAACGTTATAATAATATTATTACACCTTTCATTAATTAAGAAGTTCTCTTGTTTTTTGACCAGCTGAGGTAAATGCGAAATCAGTGCTGGGTGTTGTAATGAGAGAAGACTGATGGATAAAAACTTAATTTAGTCAAAAAAGATTGTGCTGAGGGATACAGTGCTGCCCTTAAAAATACTATATAACATGACAGGGAATGTCTAATAACGATAGTTTAATACTGGAATGACTTTCAAAAATAATGTTTCAAAGAAAGCATTTGGATTTTGTAGGAAGCATGTAGAAAGGAGCAAATTCAAATGTACTTCACAGATAGTGCTGCGCCAAATATGAATATGCATTAACTAAGCGCTAGTGCAGTTATCTTAACATATACTGGCTCTGGTCTGGTCACATCAAGGTGCGGTACCACGTCACTAGAATCTCTGAGAAAAGGGGGCCTTCTTGCTGCCAGGTCAGACAGAGTAAATTAGAGCTGAACAGTGGTGCTGTTGGAAACCGCGGTGTGATGAGGACGGCGACACGACAGTGGCTTTCTCTGTTGTCTCTGTGCACTCAGCTGTGCCATGCGTCACCTCAGGCTCATTAAAACCGCTCAGCAGTTCCCACAGCCACGGACACTTCTGCCTACTTTCCGTTCGGAAAACAGCTTCAAGCTCTTGCAGAATTAGAAATCGTACAGAGAACGAAACCCAAAAGCCAAGATCCAACAATGTAATCCACAGCCGGAAAAAATCCACTGAAAACTTGCACTCACTTAGAGTTTAGGGAATTGGTTTATAGCAGTTTTATTTTTAAACATAAAAAAGGATTTTTTGTTTGTTCGGCACAGTCACGGTATTTTTGGTTCCTGCTCCAGAACTAAGTGTTCCAACTCTGTTTAGAAGTAAATAAAAGAAGGGTGTAAAATGTTCCTGACATGCATAGTTTACCAAAATAATAGCAAGGCACAAAATCATTTGCTGCTTCATTTATGCAGTCAAATCAGTATGAATAATAAATGTTACTAAACAGATCACTGTACAGTTAAAATGAGGCTTTTACTTGGACACGGTTCTTTTAAATGTTTATGCTGCCAAAAATATAGTCAACTCCCAATTTCTGTTCCATTAGGAAGTTTAAAAGGCAAAATAGTCACCAAACAACAAGAATTTGTTCAGATTTACTAGTATTTTACTATTACTGACATTACAAATAAAATTTCATGTGAAGACATTGCAAACCCTGGTTCCTACTACTACCACTGGAAATAAATATCTGGCAAGTTTCTTTATAACACACCATTTCATTGCAAGTAACTCTGAATAACTTGGTTTCTATTTCAATGATTGAATTATGTAGAAGTTTTAGAACTTCTTTGACTTCATCGGATTTGTAAATTGAAGAATTCAAGTAAGTAAAAAGGCAGAACATTGAATTGACCTCTAAGATAATGAGGGCATGTTCTTTCTGTTCAGTTCAACAAAGACAGAAGTTATTGTGTGGATGTGTTCACTAAGGGTGCTGAAGTGAGAATGCAGTCTTTGGAGCAGATTCAGATTTTCCGTGAATAATAATCATCTTCATACCATCATAAAAAGCAGCGTAACAGCAGTCTTGAGACAGCATTCCTCCTCTAACATGCTCTGTGAACACAAACGTTTCTTTGGCCCCAGAAAATGAATTCAGTTAGCAGAATACATCCTCTCGCCATAAGCATCCAATCTTTTTTGTCTTCCACACGCTATCGGCGAAGTAAAATTTTTGCTCAGGTAAGTTGTGGCTTACATCACAAAAATATCCAATCTGCAGAGGCTCAGACAGAGGGTTCCAATTAATGGTGTGCGCGCACAGGACCTAATGGGTCTCATTAAATCTGCAGCTTACAGGGAGAACTGACGGTACATTTTGACTGCATGCTACAATGATTTGCAAAGCGAGTGAATACTATTATTCATTAAGTTTGTTTTATTTTTCTTCAAGTGAGTGTGCGCAAGCAAGCGCATTAAAATTCACAGCTGGTGTCAAGTCTGTTACCTGCGTTCTTGAACAGGG
>JBBPCX010000032.1:18331776-18349231 GCA_037974365.1 Hydrocynus forskahlii | reverse complement strand
AAAAGAGTATGGACGTGACTAAGACTAATAAAAACTAAAATGACAGCTTGACGCAAAGACTAGACTAAAACTAAAATGAAGACAGGCTGCCAAAAACAAGTCTCATAAGCACCCATCCAGTATGGACTGGTATCGGTACAGACACTAACCTTCACACAAGCACCAGACAGAACAGAATAAAAGTCTGTATTGTCACTGTTGCAGGAACAATGAAAAACAGTTTGGTAGCTCTTAGTGGCAGCATAATAATTTTAAAAATGACAGAACTTTAAATGTCAAATGTAAACAACACAGAGAGAGAGAGAGAAAAAAACCCTATATACAATATGATATGCAGCAGTAGTCAGCCCATATACAATATAAGGTGTAAAGTGGAATCTGCGGAAATGTCAGAGTCCAAAACAGTGAGTAGTTCAGACCTGCTGTACTGTATGTGTGCGACTGCCGCTTCGTTAAGATAAAAAAGTGAGAATAAAGTGCGCAAAATAAAAGAAATCTGCCTTATTCTAAGGAGCACCGAGCCACTGCGTCTATGCATGCCGCCATCTTGAGGTCAGATATTGGCCAGACACTGTTTTACAAAATGAAATGGAAGACTACTGTGTCATACATTTTATATGTATAGCCTATATGTTCTTTGTATTTTTTCTTTTCAAGTTAAGAGGTTTACAGTCTCATGTTGCATTAAAAGAATTCCACTGAAGAATTCCACACAGTGAGGCCTATAGACCTGAAATGAATGAGGAAAAAAAAAAATCTATTTCTACTTGTGGGCAATAGGCTTATCAAGATAAACATTAGGAGAGAATAATTTGGACTGACGTACCCTTATGTAAAATACTAGATCAGAGCTATGTATTCCAGGACTGAGTAAGTACAAACGAGAGTGGCAGCTTTCTGAAACCAAACACACACACACACACACACACACACACACACACACACACGATGTTAGGCCACTGGGGGACACGGTATCATATGGCCCAGGCTGCGAGGGCAGATAGGGCGGCAGCGGTAGCAGCAGCTGCTGCAGGTGGCTTTGGAGACGCTGCCTGGCAGCCCACGCAGCGCTGCTCCCCCGAGCCTTCACCAAGCCCACTCTCGCGCATGCTGCGTGCCAATCGGCCTGTTTACTCTGTCCAACCACCTGCTGCTATGACTGTCTCAAAAATATGAGTAAACTCCTCTAATCCTGTCAATATGGTAACATAAAAATGAGGCGCTGACGGAATGGCACGGGAACAAAGTAAATCAAATTAAAAATAGCCAACACCTGTGCTTGGTCACATCCAACTAGGCAACATGGTGGGGAGAAAAAGGAGGGGATGGGGAGGATAAGCTTCACTTACTTGTCACAGCACTGAATGAAAAGAATTTCAGTTTGGTTTTAAACCAATATGGCTTGTTGTTGCGCAAAAAGAATTTGTAATATTGAACCACTGTAGTCTCTGATCTATTATTCTGTATCATTCTGAATGCCAAGATACAATGACCAAGAACACTGTTAGCACTAATCCAAGCTCGGATCTGTAGTGAGAGACCACCACAAGCCCATTCAAAATACTAACACTGACTGACGAGCACACGCCGCAATGCTCTCATATTATGAGACATATCACGGTCTTTTATTTTCAGAGGTTAAAATGCAAAGGCACACAACATAAAATAACTAACTCATCTGGAGTACTGCTCACTCTCAATTACAGCCCTGAGCAAAAGTCAGAGATCACTTTTCATTTATTTAAAGGATCCATTTTCCACTAGGTCCACTTACGATGATTTTATGTAACAAAAATATTTTTACTTGACTCTATTCCAAGCTCTGTTTACCCCTTAGAATTAAACAGGCCACTTTGCTACTGTGCCTTTTAGGCTGATCTATGTAAATGACCGCCATTCTGACTGTATTGGGTCTCAGTAGTCCAGACTGAAGCACTCCTTATAACTTCAGTGTAAAAGGGTGGAGCTTAACCATGTAGTGAATATACATAAATGTGTTTGTTTTTGTGACATGGAAACAGAGAGTACAAAATATGAGGTTGTTCCAGTTCAGTTTCAATACATGGAATGAATAGGGTAAAATATGTTTAGAAAGGTTAACACTGTTTACATTCCACATCACACTCTATTATATGAGCCCTTTAACATCCATTCCACTGTATTCCAGTAATTCAGTTCTCTGAGTCAGAAAAAGCAAAAGACATATTTGATAGATTATGCAATATACCAAGTAGATCAAACCTATCAGTATTTTGTTCACTCTCTTCTGTTGTGCACCCTACTTCTGCTTCAACTTTTCCATTCTTCCAACACCAACCAGTTAGTTTTGTTCTCACAACAAAATGAGTTCCCAAAGCTGTAACTGACATCTCATGCTTTACACAAGCAATTACCCCAACACTACCCCCTTGCTTCTTTCTCATAATCTCTGAGATACAAGACAAACCATGTGCATAAGAAATGAGAAATGTAAAGGAAATCAAATGAAACAAACAGTTCTTTAAATTCAATGAAAAACAATCTTACTTGAGTAAATAAATTAGTAGTTAATTTTACTAGTAAATGACTTCCAACAACTGTGCAATGCCCAGTGCATTAACAAAACAGTCACCATCTGATAAACAGCACTTAAATTAAATTAAGGACTTCTCTCACTTCAGGATAAAAAAAATGTAGGCGCTTCAGTTTATCCTACAAAATCAACACGGTGGGTCTAAAAGCATGTGCAGTTGTTCAAGATGTTACTGAGAAAAGGAAATGGACAGAAAAGAGAAACTGCACAAGAGCACCCTGGACGTCTGAGATGTGGAGGAAGGTTGTAAGGACTGATGGGTGTAAAATGTAATTGGGACTGCCTTGATGACGAAAGGCGAAACATGCAACTAACTTCTAAGACTTTTGTATATAAGCAGCGTGGAAAAATTTTTCTGCAGAAGAACTTTTTACAGAAACAAAGGTACTGACTAAACACTGAAACATAATATATTTAGTTGTTGGAAATTTTGTGTAATTTTGATATTGAAACATAAATAACTTGTACTTTATCGCCATTTTGACTGAAATTACATGACTGTATATTAGTAGGTTGCTGAATTAACTGATTAATTCAAGAGTTAGCTGGACAATACAAAAGCACAGTTCACTGGGCTCTTTCATATTTTAAGAAAGTAGTAGGAGATTTTATAAGATATCTTTCTACAAACTGACAAAGAGTTCAGATACACTGAAATTGTTAACTTCTCATTTCTATACTGATGAATGTTTTTGATTTGAGTAATCAAGAAATGACAGCACTAGTATAGAACAGAAGAATTTTTGTTGGGCATTGAAGAGTCATTGTAAAGTGGCATTTGGCAGACACCCTTATCCAGAGCGACTTACAATCTTTGTACAGCTGGGGAAAAAAAATCTTACCACATTTTTGGGATCTGCACTCAGGCCTCCTCCAGCATGGCCGTGCCAGCATGTTCTCTCTGGTATCTGCAAATGCTGAAATGTAAAATCAGGCATTCTTATTTCTTCATGCTGCATGTAAGTGCTTAGTGTCTGCAATTTATGCTGAACCTGAAGGGTGCTTCTATATATCAAGCATTAGTTACATGGAAAATGAAAGTGTTGTTCTTTTACAGGCTAAATAAATGTTTCTGAGTGCTCTTTGAGTGATTTTAAGGGCTGCATAAATTGCAAAGTCAATTTTAGAGAAGACAACAAGGCTTTGTCTGGGGATGAAAGACAAAAACAAAATCACAAGCAATATCTATGTAACATCATTTTGAAATGAGACGCATCACTCTATCCAATTCTACATACACTTCTATAACCCATTGGTCTTTGAAATCTCTTCTACAGCTCAAGATATATTATTCTTAAAGTGAGTCATGCTGAATGAGTACCTCCGAAAAAAGTTAATCAAACTTACTTTTACAGCTTCCAGTATCTGACGACTGTTCCCTCGACTTGTCCATGTTGATGACGTTAGATTTGGACCCAATAACTACAAGAAAAGAACAAGAAAGACTAAAGTGCAATGCAAATAAAAAAATCTGAAAAATAAGAAAGTAAATTTTGCACTGTCTGTGTTTCTTGTAGGGCTGCACAATAATCATCACAATAGTCATCAGTTAATCATCGCCATTTTAGTCTCTGCGATACTAACATTGCAGAAGTCTACATATGTAAACAAACCTCTAACCAGTTTAATTTTATCCCATAGAATTAAACAGGTTGTTTTTGTTTCTGTAACACTGACATATGTAAACTATCTCTTTTCTGATTGGCTGCCTGTATTGCCGCTCATTTAAAAAAAGGATGAAACACTCGTTAAAACTGCAGCATGAGCTGGCCTAAACTGCTGTAGTCTGAAAAAGGAGATGTATGTAAATCTGTTGTTTTTGTGACATCACAAAGGGGTTGTTTTTGCAACCATGTTGCTATTCTCAAGCTTTATATTACTTGATATTTACTTTTATAATGAAAGGCATTACAACAGCAATATGCAGAAGTAAAATTGCAATACTAATATTTTGTCCATTTGATGTGAATAAAGGTAACACTTTCTGTTTTAGTAACATTTTTTTTCTTCCAGCTGTCCTTTCTGTTAGATAAGAATACAGGCGTAAATATCTCAAATAAAGCAAAAAGCATAAACTTCCCACAATGTACCTATAGCTGTATCTCATCTCATTGTTTTCACAGATAAATGTGTTTGCAAGTTAGGAACATCTGAGCTTAAATCATCCCGAAATGACCCTCGGCAACCATGAGCACATCATGACACTATATGCGCCCTGAGATTTACCATGTTTGAGTAAACAAGTGTTCTTCTGTAACCAGAAGATAGGTGAGATAGATGACAAAATGCTGTCATTACATTTTTCTGAGGATTGATTGGACACAATGAATAAGAAAGGGTCAACAAAACTATCAAAAACCATCACACACCATGCAGCACTACACCTGGCTAAGTAAAGCCAGCTAAGCTCTCTTGGGCTCATGGCATTGTTAGGATTCAATAGAGTGAAACCTTAGATCCATTCTCAAGTAACTTCCAGCTTTCCCAACCATCTGTCCAGAGTGAGCTGTTTTAGTAGGTGCATAGCTGCAGTTCTAGAACAAATTGTCCCAATTTAATCCTAAATCTTGGTAAGTCAGAACTACAATAAATTAAAGTTATTAAAGGGAAAAGATTCAAATTAAAGTGCTTGAGACTGATGAAATTTGTCCCTAAACAATGGATTCTAACTTGTCTGAACCGATTTACCACGTTGCTGACTAGAGTGGTCACTATTGATTGCATTAGTAAGCGTGGAAACTGGGAATTGTTTGACTATTAATTGAGTAGTCAGGTACAAACAATAATAACAATTCACTACAAAAATATTTACATTTGTTTCATATACAAACGTGTGTGATATCCTGCTGGTGTGGATTTCCTCTCTCTCAATGATGCATAAAAAGTGATTTAAGTGTCAATAGCACCCCCTCGGGAAGAATGGTCAAGTTGAACATGGCCTTATAATTAATTACCTGTGTTTATCACTAAGCAAAATCATTGTAAACACACAGTTTAAGTGCAAGTGGACCTTTGGGTAAGTAGAGGAATGGTTAACTTTACACTTGTATAAGTCCACTTGGTTTACCACTACTATACAACTCAATGACTCAAGATAAAGGGCACACAGTTAACACAGTTTCAGCAGGAAAGCGCAATGTCTCCCCACATGTTTAACCAGAAGAGCACAGCACACTTCCGAAGTGAGCCACGGTAGGCAATCCGGTTGAGATTTCTGTGGATAGGGTAATTAACTGTAATGTTCCATAACACCTCCCACATGCCTGACACATACATTAACATACAAATAGAGAAGGTTAATTATACCAGATATCAACGTCCAAATTTTTTTTGGATCAATTAAGTCTTTTCCTCTTAGTCTATTCCATATCCTCTAAAGACCATGTGCCAAAAAATGAGGAGACGCCGTGGTATTTATCGGTTCTGGAGCCATTTTGCAGACATCTAATCAGTTTTTGATTCTGAAGTTGGCCTGTCTGGTCCTTCCACGGTCCAGAGCAGTAGTTAGCGATATTGGCTCGCAGCGAGAAGGTCCTGGATTTGAGTCCCAGCCCTCCTTTCCATGTGGACTTTCCATCAGGAAGCCTGGTTGCCTCACAGTCCAAATACATGCATGTCAAGTGAACTGGTTCATCTAGATTGGCCCTAGGTGTGTGGAAAAGATGTTTGTCTGTGAGTCTTCCCTGTGATGGACTGGAGACCTGACCAGGGTGTTTCTCAGCCTTACGCCAATGAACACTGGGATAGACCCCAGAACCCTCTGCCCTCTGGTTAGAATAAGCACAGAGTTCTTCTAAAGCATCAACCTTTTTTACTCAAACTACTTTCAAAATAGGGGTGTATATATTGTCATTGTAATCTTTGTTTCTGTGATAATCATGTAGTATATCATTTTATACTACATGCGAATGAGGATTTTGTAATTTGTAGAAAAGGACAGGCCTTACCGATGCTCTTTTCAATCAGAGGAAGGTGGCAAAATGCATATTGGATATGTAGCATGTCACCACTTGTTGAATAAACATGAAAAACTGTTTTTGGCTTTGAAAAAAAACAGGGTCTGCTGAACACCCACTCAGAGACACACAGCATTCATATATTTTAAATAATAATTTGGTCCTTTTCATGTCATCGTCGCAATATCCAACACCTTCATCACACGTCGCATTTTATGGCCTTATCAAGCAGGCTTTTGGCAGAGTGTTTATTTTCCTGGGTTCCTATTCAAGTGTATTTCTCCATTTTATGTTCCCCAACATTCAGGAATGATAAACCTGTGCCAGTGTAACATATAAGCTCCCTTCTGTTTTAGACGCAGCCAAAGTCTAAAAATTAGGGATGATTCTGAATTTCCAAATAGTTGTAAAAGCTTAAAATTAGAAAAACAGCAACTGAATATTATTGATTATTTGATTATTGATAATTCTCTCTAACATTACATATTGTTATATTGAAAAGAACAGCATGTTAAAATAAAAAAAAAACACACACAATTTCCCCACTTATCTAAGACATAGCTGATTTAGGGTGCAAATTTTACTTCTTAATTTAGCACTAGAGTTATGAGGCTAATGTTACTAATAAACAACAGAAGTCAATGGTGACATCATTCTTTTCCTTTAGCACCTGCACATTTACACAGAGCGCAGCGATAGCACATTATATTTGTTTTTTCAGGGCACAATACATAACTGTTTTTCAGGGTTTGGGCTCGGCCCCTTACTTCCAGTGAAGGCAAACAATGCTCCAGTATACCAAGACATTATGGACAACGCCATGGTTCCACATTTGTGGACCCAGTTTGGGGAAGAACCTTTTCTATTCCAGCATGACTGTGCTCCAGTGCACAAAGCACGCTCCATAAAGACATGGCTGGATGAGTTCAGTGTGGAAGAACTTGACTGGCCCGCACAGAATCCTGACCTAAACACCTTTGGGATGAACTGGAACAGAGATTGTGAGCCAGGCCTTCTCGTCCAACATGCCTGACCTCATAAATGTTCCACTGAATGAATGGGCACAAATTCACACAAAAATCAATCTGCACAGAGTGGAAGCTGTTGTAGCTGCAAAATGGTGAGCAACTCTATATTAAAATGAGTGCTGGGCAGGTTAACGTGTTATCATCGCATGAACGTACTATTTACTTAATGCCGACAATTTTATTGCGTTTTAACGCAGTTTTCTTTATTACTCTTATTTTGAAAGCTCTTATTTCGAAGAACTGTTATAATGTTCTGATCATGGCTCTGGACCATGGATGCCGGTGTTGACGATTTATGCTGCCTTGTCGAAAAATGCAACCGTAGTGCAAATCGACAGCAGAGTCTATCGATTCATGCTACCCTGCCGAAAAATACTCCCTTTATGTTTATCCAGTTCATACAGGTTATAACACTGATAATGATGAGAAACAGACGAATAATATGCATAATAAGAGAAAAATGTTTTATTTAAAATATTCAAATAAAACATACATTTACTTATAAGCAGTTCATGCTGCCTTGTTGAAAAATGCTACCTTGATGCTTATTCAGTTTATACAGTCTGAATATAATATGCATAATTAATAATATGCTTCACGTCTCGGCTGTTTTTCAGGGTTATAATGGTTCTAAAGCTATAATTTTTCCCGCGCCCATGCTCTGGACTCTGAGGGTACCTCGTTTTTCTATAACAAACTAGATAAAACATGCCCTGCAGTGGCAAATAGCTTTGGTTTTATATTTGATTTGATTACATTAATGTTTAAGTTGAGATTTACAAGAAACATCTGAACTGCAGCTGTGTGACTGTGTTAAAGGGAATGCCACTTTTGAAAAAAAAACTCATTTATTTAATGTTTGCAAACTTTTGATTTCTCTTTTGATTTCTTCTCTCAGGGCACTGTTCACTACAGTACAGTAACAGTGAAATGCTAAATTTGGATGCTGCATGTTCTCCACTTGTGTCCAGCATGTACTGTGATAGTTATTTGATAAAAAAAATTACTCATTCAAATTTTTATAGCCATTACTAAACCCATTATACTTAAATGCTTTATTGCATGCAGAATTATTTATTATTAAAATGTTGTAAGAGTGTCACATTTAAAACAGTTTATCAGTAAGGAAAGTCCAGGTGTCTCTATTTTACTCTACGGCTGAGCTGACGGAGGCATAGGCCTCCAAACAGCTTTTGGCTCACAGTTTTACTCACTGAGCGCTGTCACGAGCTGTGTGGTCACAAAATGTGGTCCATGGAGGGAGGGAACGCTTCTCCAGCCTTATCTCTCAGCACAAGTTGTACAACATCGCAAATGCCTGCTTTGACAGCTGTCATCATGTGACAATGCTACAGTGATATCATGGGTTTGGACTAGCTCCTCATTTCCAGTAAAGACAATTAAGCAAAAATGTAACCAGAAACACTTGACTAGCTGACTATTGTGCCTTTTTCAAGGCAAAACAGGACAATTTCATAATATGGAAAGTAGGGCTGGGATATATGATAATTTTTAGCTATTATAAATTAGGTTACATGACACTCTCAACTGTTCTGATAGCACTATTTAAAAGTGGCACTACTGAACTGTTTTCTTTTCTCTTCCAACATATCAGACAAAAGAGAAATATTGTGACTTAAGTAGACTTGTGTTCTCAAAATCATTCTATTAAAAAAAGTCAGCAGATTAAATGTGTGTGTTATTATTCAGCATAGTGACCTGTGCAGGTAATTATGAAGCCATGTTTTGAAAATTCTGTCCAAGGAGGAGCTATTAGAAAAGAAAGTGACATTTAAAAAAAAAAAACCTGTGAAGCTACTCAGGATCAATTATCACAGACCCCGTCACACTGAAAAACTAGTATTTATTTTCTATAGCTTTAAAGCAATTAAAATTATTGTAGAATACTGGAATTATCAGATGAAAAATGAAATGAGATAATGGATGACAAATGTATGCTATTTGATTAACTTTGCGATTAACAAAGTTTAACTTAACAGGACTAACCATGGCTGTACGGTCAGATATTCATGACTTTCTCAGATTAACGTTTCTACAAGTGCGCAATCTTATTTCATTTCCTTTCCCATTTATTATGCATCCTTATCCGTGATGTCACAGATTTTAAAGGTGACTCAATTGTCCTCTCTCCCCCCTGTTTATATTACAGAGACGACCCCAACCACAAAAATACATTTTTTTAACAATCAATATCTGGCCCCTAATTATCTTATAAATTAGCTCTGTACACAAGCAATGAAGCATGTCCATATTTCAAAAACAGTGGGAGAAGAAGAGGCATCAAATTACAGCCATGAAAAGAACACTTAAGAAAAACAATAGTGTGATTGCTGACACAAGCACAATAATTAAATAATTGTAACAGAACAATACAGTGACGTAATGACACTGCTATAAAGGATTAAAGTGTGTTTGCCGCTCTCAGCTTCAGGACTTAGAGGCCGCAGAGTGGTGGTTCTCAGTCTCACTCCTGGATACCCAGACTGTATGGTTTGGGGTTTTTTATGCTCTTAACACTGTAGTTACCAACCCTGATCCAAGAGGCTTCACGCACTGCACATTTAGATCTTTCCCTGCTCCCAAACACAACTGAGCCAACTAATCAACAAACTTACACTGACAAAGGTGTTAGAGCAGAAGAGAAATAGTAACTTAATTGATGGTTGACACTGGAATAAACACTAGAATGCTCATTATAAAGGTACTGTTAAGCAGACATAAACTATGACTTGCTAGTACACTAAGATTCTCCAAGAGATGCAGTTAGTAGTCCATCAAGACCCTATTAGATCACACTGAGGGGACAAAGACATTTATATCAAAATTGCTGGTTCTTACCAAAGCTATTTATCGTTAAGGACAGATGAACGTGTAACCACATTTACAGGATGATTATTTTTAATTAAGTGACAGGAAACAGTGAGCTAAATCTGTTATAATAACTCCATAGCTTTAGCGTTTCAAAGTCTGTTATGAGTCTGCTGTGGTTTTGCTCCATGTTTTTTCCTCCATGTTTGTGTTTCTCTGCTTATTGTCGCTTTGCGGACTCAACTGTCCTCTATCACTCCCCATATATTATAGAGAGCAATCAACCACAAAAATAGTTTTTTTTTTTGTTTTTTTTTTAAGTTATAATTAAGTTGCACTCAACCACAAAAATAGTTTTTGTTTAAGTTATCCGTAGTACCTACAGATATTAATGGACGTTCTGACATTGGAACCATGTCCATATTGCCTAAACTGTAGGAGAAGCGTCCTCAAACTTCACCTATAATAATAATAATAATAATAATAATAATAATGGAACTTAAGAAGAACAGTGTTAGTTCACCTGTCAACCCGTCCCCTGTTCACTACATGCGGTTCTATATCATGAATTAACTTAAAAAAACAGTTATTGTAATAAGTTTAGTCACAGTTTGTCATCATATACTGATTGTACATTTTTACAATTCCTGGAGCCAGGCTCCCACACCCAGTTTAAGCCCAAGCCTTGACTAGGCAAGTTTCAGCACTGAGATGACAGTTTAGTCTGAGGTTAATTCATAGAATTTAGTTCAGGTTTAAACTCTGTTTGCTATCCATGGGCACCTCTGCTACTCTGGAACTGCAAAGCTTCCCCTAGACACCTACTGAAAATTATTCAAGAAGTGCAGAAAATTTATTATATTTCTTTAAAACACACTAACACATGACTTAGGTGTGGAAAAACAAGGCACGTCCTCCCAAAGCTGGACACTAAACCCAATGTTTCAGACTTTACTGAAGACCACTCAAACTCTGCTCAGTTAACTGCCAAATTCCTACAGAGCATGAATCTACTAAACAATTTAAAAAAAAAAACAGGAAATAAACAACTTTAAGAAGCTAGCTAGTCAAATTCCTCAAGTTAGATGCCAGTGAGAACTGTACTTTAGCTCAAGTTAGCTTAAGGGTGTCCAGAACTGGTCCTGGAAGACTGGTTTCCAGCACAGTTTGATGATTTATGTCAGGATTCATGACTGTTTTGAGAAAGAGAACCAAAAGAGACAACTAGCCGAAAGACCAGGAGTTGAGTTGGCTTTTCAGAGGACTATTTAATATAGCACTGACAGGACACGTCGTCTTATAAAGTACCTTTCTGTCTCAGTTATTGGAGTCAGGCTGTCAAAAAATATTTCAAATATTTATGACACAACACCACTTCTACTGTGGGTAGCCTGTTAGCAGCTAAGCTAGTTCTTCTGTCCTTGTAGCCGTTAGCACGTTAGCATGTCCAGAGACTTTGAGAGTTTTATTGTCAGTTAAACGCACCTGGAAAGTGCTCCTCTGCCTCTTATTCCGGCTCCCGGCTCCGGGTGTGCTGTCCGAGCTCCGGACATGGTAAGAGCAGCATCGCTGGAGAAGAAGAGCTAGTCTGCGGTGGTGGATATGGAGCCCATACCGCGCCGGGACCAGGAGCAGCGCCATGATCAGATCAGACCGGGTGGGGGGGACTTTGACTGCCCACGTGCAGTTCATCACTATGATCGCTTCAGCACATTAGCGGGAGTTCCTGCACAAATACACCAACTACCAAGGGAAAATGTATTATTATTATAACAGTCAGTATCGATATGATGTACTGTAAGGTGTAATGTAGTGTAATGTAATATAATGTAATGTAATATATTCTAGTTTCAGTGAATATCACTTTCAGTGAATATCAAACACTGTTTTTACATTTGGCAGGCAGTCACAATATAATACAATATAGTGTAACATAATGTAATGTAATATAATATATTCTAGTTAGAAATATGGACATACGACTTTCAGTGAAAATCAAATTCTGGTTTACATTTGGCAGGCAGCATGTGATTTACATTATAATATAATATAGTGTAATATGATATAATATAATATGATATAATATAATGTAATATAATATTACCACTTGTTTACTAACTAAACATTCTACTTAGAACATCAGTATGGACGTTGGACCTTTGTTCCACTTTATTTTTTATTTGTTTGTCGGTTTGTAATTGTAAACCACCATACAAACATTCTGAAAAAACATTTATTGAGTAATATTTATGTATATCAAATGCTGTTACTACCCCCCCCCCCAAAAAAAATGCCATGGGGGTAATCAGCATTTGACATACATTTTAATATAATGTAATGTAATATACTATAATATAATATAATGTTACTACTTGTTTTCTAAAACTAAGCACTCTAGTTAGAAGTATGGACTTTGGACCCTTGTTCCACTATAATTGTAAATCAACATCACAAATTACATTTATTCAAGTAATATTAATAAATATCAAATACTATTCCCCCAAAAAATTCATTAAAAAAATTCTATTTAGGTAATACAAGGTGTTACCAAAGTACAGTTCACAAATGTATTTAAATAACAAACAAGTATTATCGAATTACAAATAAAGATGAACCAGAAAAAAATCAATAATAATGATAATAGTTATTACAATTGCTCCTATCAACATTATAATAATCAGCAGCAAAATATAGTTGCCAGTTATAATAGTTACACTTATGATGAATTATTAAACCCTTATAATAGCAATCATATAATTATTATATTATTAATCGTTATAATTATATAATATATTACCTAAAATATACCAAAGTAAACATACAGTCATAGTAAATATACTGTTTAAAAAATTAAAGGGAACACTTAAACAACAGCATGACTTTTTGAGCACTATATAAAACAGTCTTGAATAGACTAGGATGAGGGGTGTCTAATTTTTGCACAAACTTAAGAGAGTTTGTGGAAAGCCTTCTAAGACGAGTGGAAGCTGTTATAGCTGCAAAGACTCCAGATGTCATTAAAATCCCTGTTAGTGTGATGGTCACGTGTCCCAATACTTTTGTCAACATTGTGTATAAGTTACCGCTCAGAAGGTCGACCATCGGTTTCCACGTGTTTCTCAGCACACGCTGTTTTGATCCTTGCCACTAAAGATGTATTAGAGGAATGCCAACTGCGCGGCCATATGCGCATACTACGCATAAGCGATCCCGAAGAAAGTCTGCGTTAGTGGAGCGCACCTATAATTTTTGCGCACCTATAGTTATATGCATATTTCAGTCAGGTGTATGGACTAATCATTTACTTTCTAAAATAAAATAAGCATACGTCATTTTAATGGTGGTTGAAAATGTTAATAATGAGGACATTTCAAATACTTACAACTAATAATAAACAGAATAGTGGCACGAGGATGTGACGTTTGTTATGATCTAAAGTTAGTGCGCCCTCACCATCTGTCATGTCCTGGGAGGAGACACGTGCTTCCAGGCCTGATCCCTCTGAATTGACTGTATACTTTGGTAGGCCACACGGTGAGAGGAAAGTAGAACTTTTAGACGTGGTTATTGGAGTACCATGCCTTGCCCAAACCAGCAGGTGGTCTGTAGTGCCAGCACGAACTGCGAGCTTGGCATCATGAAGCAGGTTCGTTTTGCCAGTGGCAGCAATTCAGACAGTGACTCCCAGGAGAAATCGAGTGAGAGCCCCCTGAACGGCAGTCTGCACCTCGAACTTGGGCCTCAGCTGAAGCTCTTACCCCTCAATGATCAGATCCGAGAACTTCAGACCATTATCAGGGACAAGTGAGGAGGCCAGATTGTGTGTCCTGAATCCTCGTTGCATGTTGTCAAGCTCAAAAGCATGCTGAGTTCAGTCTAACGCCTTTCATGTGTGTCCCATAGGACCACCAGCAGAGGGGATTTTGTGTTCTGTGCTGACAGGCTGGTAAGGACTTTCTTAAATGTTCATCCTTAAACTGGAATTCCACTGATCATTCATGATCATTCTTGCATGGTTAAGGTCCAAATCAAGTCATTCAGAGTGTTATGATGTGCAATGCTTAGTAGCTTGAGTGTCTTTACAATGGTGGCGATACGCTAAATGGACAAAGGTATTACAATGCCTGACCTCTCCACCAGTAGGGATTTTAGTAACATTGCATTTTAATATATAGACTTTAATATGGAGCTTGTCCCCCTTTTGGATGTGTGTTTACAACTGACTTTAGTCTAGGTTGCCTGATTGCACTGATGAATGTACCATTCATCTTTATTAGGTGCACCTACCCTGTATGTGTCACTGCTGTGATGAGAAAGGTCCAATAGACCTGTGCATTGTTGGTCCTGTGGGGGGGCCTGGCCATAGATAAACAATATAGACACAATTAGTGAACATATGAGGTCAGTATACCCAATGAAGCCTGGCTGTGCACTTTAGCTCCTAGCTGCTTCTCTAATGTTCTAGAAAAGCATGTAAGGGGTAGCAGTATAGTAACATACTGTAAAGAGAAAAGTATTGGAATGCCTAAACATTTCACCAACAGAGACTTTGACATTGCATTCAAATACACAGACTTTAATATGGAGTTGGTCCCCCCTTTGCAGTTATAACAGCTTCCACTCTTCTTGGAAGGCTTTCCACAAGATTTTGAAGTATTTCTGTGGGAATTTGTGTCCATTCATTCTGTAGAGCATTTATGAGGCCAGGTACTGTTGTTGGACATGGAATGAGAATCTCTATTCCAGTTCATCCCAAAGGTGTTGGATGGGGTTGAGGTCAGGGATCTATGGGGGCCGGTCAAGTTCTTCCACACCGAACTCATCCAACCATGTCTTTATGGCGCTTGCTTTGTTCACTTGGCCACAGTAAGGCTGAAATAGAAAAGGGCCTTCCCCAAACTGTGTCCACAAGGTTGGCGTTGTCTAAAATGTCTTGGGATGTTGAAGCGTAAAAATTACCGTTTGTTGGAAGTAAGCTGTCTAGCCCAAACTCTGAAAAACAAGTGTCCCAATACTTTCGTCCACATAGGAACCCAGGGTCACAGTGACTGGAGTGCAAGTAGAGTCCAAAATCTGTGGCTTTTAAGTTTTCATACTGAATGTTTGTCATGGTCTAAGAGTAGTAAATCAGTCTTATAGCACCTGTATGTTCAAGTACATAAATGGCGTTTGATTTCATGTTTCATGCCAAAACTTTGTGAAATCTACTGTAAAAAATATCTGCCATCAGGAAACATATTCAAAACATTTCATTTAATAACTTGCTGTGAGGTTGCTTTTAGAGGTGTTAAATTCTGCTGACGTCTGATCCTTATCACCCCCATTGTCTCTGAATAACTTCTTAATGGCGTTGATGACTGAATGATGCTTACGTCAAACCTTTTCAATTATGCAGAAATATTCCCTTAAGCCAATTATCGATTAACTAAATTCTTGATGAGATAAAAGTCCCCAGGGCCAATTTTTAAATTTCAAGTCTTCCATTCCTGTGGGGTAACTGGTGGTCTAGTGGTTTGGGAGTTGCCCCTGCGATCAGAAGGTTGTGGGTTCGAATCCCACACTGCTCCCTGGGTGCTGTGTTTCTGGCTGCCCACTGCTTCAGTTGGTGAATGGGTTAAATACTGTTCACACTGTGTGCTGTGGTGTGTTCACATATGACAAAATAGTCACTCCAATGCAAAAAACTGCTTTTAATGTTTTCATAGATTCGACTTGTGGTTGAAGAAGGACTAAACCAGCTGCCGTATACTGAATGTGTGGTGACCACACCAACAGGTGAGTTTGCTGATTTTCTACTTGGCTGGCTATTTCCCCCAGCAGTAGTGTGGCTCATTGCAGCAGTAGTGAATCTACAAAGCCGTCTGCTGTGTTCCTTTGACAGTTCCCGAGAATGCCTTAAAGACCTCCACAAGCCTTTCCTTTTTTGCTTTAAAAATCTCTACAAGTCCAATTCAGGGGGAGGTCATTTTTAGAGCCCTGTGTATACAATGCTTTAAATTTAACCTTAATATGCAGTAGGAATACTGCCTTGATGCCTAAAATCCTTGAAGACCACTGCAGAATTTTGTAGTTAGCAAATCAGTGATGAGAGGATGTCAGGGGCGGTTCCTGGATCTTCCAGAAACTGTACAGCAACTCGCAGCAAGGCTTGTTTTCTTGAATAGCATTCAAAGCAACAAACACTTGGTATTTTCCGACGAACTCCAGTTTGCTTAGTGACAGTGACGGAATCAGATTTTAAAATGGGCCTGCGGTCACACTCTTCTTTAGAATCTGATCAAATTGGTAGCTTATTACATATTATCTTATAAAAGTTAAGTAATGTATTTGTTTTTGACGTTACTAAGGCTTGTTTTCTTGAATATCGTTCAAAGCGACAAACACTTCACTTCAAACAGTTTGCACCTCATGGCAGATATGTTCATCCACTTCGTTATCCGACGGTTAGCATCAGTGATTATATATGTTCTTCATGAATGACCCTTTATTATCTTGACTTCCAGGATATAGATATGAAGGTGTCAAATTTGAGAGAGGCAACTGTGGTGTCAGCATAATGAGGAGCGGTCAGTCAAGTGGCCCTTGCATTTAACATTTCTGCTTAATATACACAAACAGATTATTGAGTAATAGAAGCTAATGCTGGTATGTTTGTATCAACCATAAACAGGCGAGGCGATGGAGCAGGGCCTGAGGGATTGCTGTCGATCCATCCGCATTGGCAAGATTCTCATACAGAGCGACGAAGAGACACTGAAGGCCAAAGTGTACTATGCAAAGTTCCCTCCGGACATTTATAGGCGCAAAGTCCTGCTCATGTACCCTATCTTAAGTAAGTACTGAATGAACAGTTGCTTTCTATATGCAGGGCTACATTTTGCTCACATTCTACACCTTTGGATTTGTTGGGCTTTATCATTTTAATTTGAAGTGTAAAAAAAAAATAATAATAATAATTAAAAAAAAATTATATATATATATATATATGTGTATGTATGTATGTATGTATGTATGTATATATATATATATATATATATATATATATATATAGCCAAAATTATCGGCACCCC
>JBBPCX010000032.1:18293709-18307380 GCA_037974365.1 Hydrocynus forskahlii | reverse complement strand
GAAACAGAGAGAGAGAGAAGGAGAAAGAGAGAGACAAGAAGAGGGAAAGGGAGAGAAAGGGAGATAGAGAAAGAGAGAGAGAGAGAGAGAGAGATACTTAAAAATAAAAACTAGAAATGTACAAATGCTTCCATATTTCAACTGTGGCTAATCAGGGGAACATGGGGGGGGATTGGGGAGCCCCTCAGAGTAAAATGCTTCCCCAGCCTGCCCCCCATTCCCTTCTGATCAAATAATGAGCCTAATCTGAGCCCATTTACTGAAAGTGTGTGTGCTCTGGCTAATTGTGGAATTTCAAACCTACATTTTTCACTGCCTGTTTAAACACCATTTCTTTACACATTGCACCACACACTTTATATTATTTAAAAATGAATCTATATATTTCTATTTGTTTACACTACACTTTGAAAAGGCTCAACTTAAGTACTGTGTTGATGACCTGTGCACACTTATTGTTCTGCTACTGTCATACTGAATCCAACAGCACACGTTTAATACTGAACATACTGGCAAACATTTAACAAAGTGATATCGCAGAAATTCTTAAAAGTGGAATTCAGTAAATATATGAGGGGGTGAAACTGAGGGCCATGTGTAAAATATAAAGCAAAAACCAAGAGGCAAAATACCATGATATGCATATTATCCCGCCAAAAATGTAAGTATGGATTCTAAGTATTATTTCCTTAGATTTTCATGACTTATCGTTGGACAATATTTTTGGTCATCTTGTTGGAGAATGGTTTGTATGCGCACTGCCGCTAGCATCATGTGCACGTCAAATCTGTTTAGTTATGGGCATTATTCATTTAAACATTCATTTATTGTTCATAATCACTAATCAGTGGATATAAAAAAAAAAAACAATAATTTGAATATTTTACTTCATTAAGTTTTAAATGTAGAGTACAGAGGTACAGATAAAGAGAGGTTGGAAAATTTTCATGTACAAATAAACGATGAATGTTGGGTTATAAGGAAAGTCATTCAGAGCACTTTAATGAAATGCTGAGATGCTGAGTAAGAATCATTCACAGTGGTTGTGATAGGAACCAGACATCTGAAGACTTTAAAAAGATAAGAGATAAGATACGATTTATTAGTCCCATAAGTGGGAAATTTAAGAGCAGCAAAAGTTACGAAAACAATAGAATAGAATAAAATACTGTATCATAAAGCTTCTAAAAGCTCCCCTGTAGAAAGTTATTGCATGAAAGGGTCATGAATACGATGCCTAAAGCCTGAGTTTTATGATAGCTTTGAGGTAATCCTTTGGTATGAAATGAGTTTTTATGTATTTTTAAATACAGAGCGGTGCATGTAGACAAATAGTCTACAAAGAAAATACATTTATTTCGATTTAGTATTTCATCATTATCACATATAAAAACACATGTAGGTGGATATGAAAGCACAAAAGCGGGCACATGTAGGATCACTGGTTGGTTTGGATAGAACATATAATGTTTTTTATAGTGCTGTAAATATTACCACCTCTGGTTCCTGTCGCCATCACAGCAACAAAATCTGACGCCCATCAGTGGTCCCATCAGACCACTCTGAACGACCTCTCATTAATTTTAAGAAACTTCTTGAAGGAAAGGTCTGCTCTCGAGTGTTTCTTGTAGTAAGTCTGTAAATGTTAATTAGTTATCACTCACTTCCAGACCCCTGTAGTGTCCAAGACGAGAGATGATCTCTGTGAGACCAGCAGCTACATCACAGTTTCCACACTTCAGAGCCTATTGGAGATAAGAAACTCATCCGAAACATAAATCGACGTGGAACCGATAACATATACGAGACAGTCTGCAGGCCATGTGAACACCATGCAGAAGTCTCTGTCACTTGGAAAAGTCATCTTTTGTTTATCTCCAAGTGTTTGCACACGTTGTTATCTTTTACAGTAATGCCCTCTGGCAGGTCTAATTGAAAACAGGGACCCATGAGAATAAATCACGTTTTTGTGGAAAAATCTTTGCACTTCACAATCTAAAACGAAACAGTCCCATCACTGTCCTTCTGGAAAGCTGTGGCCTCTGTGACACATCTAAACAAAAGTGGGGGTGAGGGGTGTATGGTGGGAAGAAAGAGGGGTGGTGAAAAAGGAAAAAAAAAAAAAAAGAAGGGATCTGTTTTTTTGCACCACGTCTCTGCTCATATTCACACTTAACAGCAGAATAAACAACGACAGGGTGGGGAGAAATTACAGACACCTCATCCAGCATGTGTGAAAATAAATCTGCTCCATGGGTGGAGTGTGTCTTCAACAATCATGGAAATTTCAAACGGCCGGGCCACGACGTGAAGCGAACGCGCACAATAACACAGGCAGTTAAACGAGAGCTGTGCGACTCATGAGGTTGCGTGTGCTCCCTGGTATTTCGCCGGGTTACTGGAAAGGCCGTCGAACATGGTGACTCTCACCAGCTACAGCTAATAAAAGTCCAAGCAGTATCTCAGGCAGGTGCGTTCAATTAGCAGAAAGTCCTACAGACGGCTGACGTCCATTCTGGGGTCACCGACATCTGACCCAAACTTCAGGCCAGGCAATCGGATCTCTGGCCTGGCACTTTAATCAAGACGGAGGTTAAGTCCCAAATCACACACTTTTATACTTTACATACCACATAACACAACGTCAAGTAAAATAAAGTGGCTTTTATAGTCATACGGGAACACAGCACAGCACACAATGTGAAGAATGTGAAATTCTTTCTCTGCAGTAAATAGAACAACTGAACAGGTAAGACAGACATGATACATATTCTTCACTTTGTTTTGCAAATATTTCAGCAATTATTTCCCGCCATTGGTCATTTTGGGGGTCTCCACCCTCATGCTGTGATGTCAGCAAAAACACTGATGTTGCAAAAGCAGACTGAAAGTTTTGCATCTTTCCCTCCTCGGGAGTCTCGACTCCCAATCTGAACTTACTGCACCGAACATCTAAGAATGTAATTTGAGCTTACAGTGTCTAAAGAATGGTATCTTGACATTGAGAAATGGCCCTATGGGAGGTACCTCAAGTGATATTTGCACTGTAGCCATAACAATCTCTTCACTCTGACAAAAAAAACAACAAAAAAAAAACACGGGAGGCAGTGCTTTTCTAACCACCCTGCCCCTGATTCCCTTAGGATTAAATGTAAAACGTGCTTGCAAATGAAAAGAAAAATGCATTACGGGATCACAACAATTTAGGTGAATGCTAGTGACGGTGGAAATGAGCGAGACGGTCTGGAGTGTTTCGTTCTATTTGAAATCTTGTGCTTGAGGCAGAGGTTTCCAATCAGTTCATAGTGCACGTTTTCGGTATAATTTCCAGCCACTGCCAGTTTAGTGGCAACCTTATACGCCAACCAGTTTTTGGGCAGAACTAGCAAGTTCACAGTGACAGTCCTGCGTAAGGGGAAAAGCAAAAAGTGTTCTACCACATCAGAGTGTATTATCTTTGTATAGGTCCACCCACGATAAGCTTTTTTATTATGCTATTACTGAAATTTCACAACAATTATATCCTCAGTCTGAAATCGATGCATGCTATTGGCTATCTTAAGAATAAGCCATCATAGCAAACCATTTATTCTTAGTAATCATCCATCAAAATGTGATACAAATCTTACAGCGGTAAAGAATAATATCCAAGTAATCTCCCACCAAGCACTATTCGTAAAGCAGAATCAGCATCACAATATCCAGGTACTATAGATGGTTTGGTCTAATCTTTAGTGCTCTGTACTACGAGAGGCACGGTCATGCGTTCAAATACTCCTTCGAGTAGATTTTACCGCCCCATTCAGAAGTAAGATGTCTGGCATTAAATGAAGAGAATCAGAAGATCGCCTGTTTGAATCCACAGTATGAGGATAATTGTGGGGTAGGTGGTGGCCTGGTGGTTAGGGAGTTGTCCCTGTGATCAGAGGGTTGTAGGTTTCAATCCAAGGACTGCCAGTGTCACCACTGAGGTACTCTTGAGCAAGTTACTGTCCATATGTACTTCTCCCCAGGCACTGTGTCGCTGGCTGCTCACTGCTGGGTTAAATACTGACAAAGAATTTCACATTGTTCACACTGTGTGCCGTGCTGTAGTGTGTACACGCGCGACTACAAGGGCCACTTACTTAAGGCAGCAGCTGAGGTAAGAGAGCATGTATAGGTTCCTCCTTAGTGGTCACTCACACACATTTGAGATGGCCCTCCTAGACTGCACTGACACTGACACTTACTGATGTAAACAACCAACAACAGATTAAAATCTTCCCTCAAAAATAATTTCATTACAATTGACACTTCTGCTACATTTTATTACAGACTCTGGTGCCACTGCATGTCTTCACTTGTGCTGTTTTTGGCATTTTTCAAATGTTATTGAGCTATGCGTGAAGAATTGTGCATGATTGAAGGTCTCGAAGGATACACCAGCTGCGTCCTTCGATTTCTCCGAAACAGAGGGTGCATTTCTCGGACACATTCGAAAGGACAGCCTTCAGTGATGTAATTACAGAGACATGCAGCCTTCTTCGGCTGCATCCTTGGCTTTAAGAAACCGTGTAGAACAGGCCACCCCTCAAAATTCAGCATCCAAGCAGGCTATCCAACAATTGCCTTAAACGGGCTACATTTCAATGATCGAGCACAGTTCAAGATCAAGAACCCTGCATAGAACTGACAGGTTGGGTGGCAACTAAGAAATATGAAAGTATATCTTGGGTTTGTAACCCAGCTAAGATGTTGAAAAATGTTGGGGTTTTTTTTTCATTTAAAATATTCTGTGTGTTGCAAATCAGTCCTCAAGATGAAACATCCCTACAGTTAAGTCTGACGGTATCATGCTGTGGGGATGCTTTTCTTCAGCAGGAATACAGCATCGTAAAAGTGAAGGAAGGAAGAGTTTTAAAAAATTCAGTTAACATTTCAGCAGGGCTGTGACCCCAAGCTCAGGGCCAAAGCAAGGCATCATCCAAGCAGCTTGCTGTAAATCTGCCATGCAAAATGAGAAGACATTCCAAAGGCAGTACACACTTACCTCAAAAACAGTGGTTTATTGTATCAAGACTTATTGTGGGTGTCAAACGCTTATGCAAGTAGTACATTTCCATTTTTGTCTCTTAAATTTCAAAGTCAGATTTCAAAGGTTGGATGCATTAAATGTCACAGTGTTCCAGTGAGTCACTTATATGACCTAATCAGGTCACTCGCATTGTTTCTTTACCAGGTGCATCGCCAAACGTAATTTAATGGGGCAGGTGCACATAATATATATGTATATATATCTTTATTCTGCATTGTGGTATTCATGTGTAGTAACCTCTGTAGCAACCCTTAGGCTTTTTACATCTTCACAAATGAAAACAAACTGTCTAAACATACAGTTATACATGGGATGTTCCAGTAAGTTCATGAACATTTCTGATATTTCAGTCATAATATCACTGAATCACTATATAGCAATTATTATTGTAGAAACCTTCACTTCCAAACTTGTTATTGGAGAAGAAGCAACACAAGGGGAAAGAGTGAGAGCAGGAATTTGAGAACAACTGCTGCTGGAAGAAGAAGTAGAAAAGTACACAAAAGACCTACAGCAGGTGAAACAGTAGACTTCAACTAACCCATATGTCACTTTAGCATTCCTCCTCGTTAAAAACACCTGAACAAACTGATTAGCTAGTTAGCAAGGCAAGGCCTTTGTGCATTGAATTCAGAGTGTCAGAATAAGGAAAACACTAATCACTGCAGAGGTTTGACCTGGAAAATAATCAGTTTGACACAACCTGAGCTAGAATGTTCCTTGAAAAAAGGTGGTTGGTGGAGTGATGCATGCTGGAGACCCAGTGAAACCATAAATGTTATGGTTTTAACAGCTTCTTTAACAGCTTCTTGTCCAAAAACAGTTCATGAATTAACAGATTTAGATCAGAATTGGGTTTCAACAATGGTATGATATAATATTCAATACACACCCACAAGAATGTCATTCGGCCTTTTGCTTTTCAATCAGTTACCCTGTGTAAAGCTCTCCAACCGAATCTGTTGCATTAGTCTACATCATTCATCTTAAATACTGGGTTTATCTTTGGCTTACGCATAGAGCCCCCAAAGAGGATCAAAGTACATACCCTCCTTAATGGCATTCACACTCTTCCGAGATCTTTTTTGTCACAGATGGAAACATTGATTGGGCCTAAACTTAGCTCGCTTGTCTGAGCTGAAAACACCGGCTGGAAAATATGACCTAAAAATAATCTCTTGTGTGCTGAAAGATCAGGCTGCTGGGGTGGCAGAACAAAAGGGGCAATACACTCATTTAGTGTGGTTTCATCGCGCCCTGATCAGGTTTCCATAAATAACACCGGTAGCTCAATGGATGGTGCTCTGTTGAATGACACATCAGGCGACACCGGCAGGCTGCGCTTTTTCCCACCTATATTGCTACAATTTCTGCCTTCGGCTCAAGGACTGGTACTTCTGCTCCTGCGCTCGGATTGTCTGGTAGTTTAGTCCAGCTAACTGACAGCCAATCAGTGTGCTAGAAAACAGCAAACCATGGAATACAGGTGGGAGAAATGCATTTGCTGGTATTGCTGTTTGCAGCTGGAAACCTCATCAAACCGGAGGTTCACAGCCTGTTTGTGCTTCATTGTCCGTCAACCTGCGGTCTCTTGCGTGTGTGGGTTTACCTGTGTTTGGTTTCTTCCTTCCGCACCATTGCCTTTCCACAACACTGTTGTCACTGAAAGGCCTGAGTGAAGAAGCGCCATCACTCACCAAGCATGGATGGCAGTGAATGTGGATGAGGAAATAACACTTAAGCATACCGAATGTCTGCTGTTAACAGGACCTTCAGAAAGAAAGGTTGGGTTTAACGGCTGGACTTATAATCAGACTCACTATAGACCTACTATGGCACACATCCAAGAAGTATATATCAATTATGACTGCTGAAACCGTAATGTAATTGTTCTTGCACAGTTCATATTAGTTTATGTATAGTTGACTTTGATTATGACTGTGGCAGTAGAGGTAATGGTTCAATGGTTAATTTACAAATGAAAGATCAAAGCAAAAAAAAAAGTAAACTGATATCAGAAAGTGTCTAAACCTATTATATAATTATCACCTTTGTCTTGGTCAAAGAGCAGAAGGCCAGGGATGCTGACACCAGCAGACACCTGAGAGGTTTTCTAACACCATTATGGCCCTCCTCTCATTTGTATCAGCAAACCTCCCCTCCAGCTCCTAGGCCAGTGCCTCTAACCACAAACCACATCTGAGCCTTGTTTGATCACTTGAATTATTCTTGTACAGCCTATTACTGCCCAAAGAAAGTCACTAGAAATGGGCATGCTCTTCATGATATACTCGTGTAATTCGAGAAAGTTGTGGACTATTAAAAAGGCACTTTGTTTTCCTAGAGAATTGAAATGAAATGCCCATTTGTCACGATATCCACAATAAGACAGTCTTCCAACAGAATAATATAAAAATAGTACTGTTGTGAAAATACTGTTTTCCCTTTACTGTAACTCACTTCATTTACCACACTGACATCGCATGTATCAACTTTTGCACAGAAAAGGCAGAGAAATGGATGGCTTTTGCAGAGAGACAGGGGTCTCTACTCTAGCAATTCTCAGAGCCTGTTTCTCACTGACGTCCCTGTGGGGAATTCCGAGGTAGAGTGTAACAAGGCTCATTTGCTCTTGATGATCCAGCTAAGATGACGCAATGATAAGGCCTCATGGAAGAAGAATTGCATCCTGGTCACCAGGCGCCGCAGCTTTCTGTCAGCCATCAACCAGTTTCTTTTTGCTGAAGTGCATCAGGTCTGCTCTCTGATTGATGATCAACATGTGACATACTGGGCTGTAAATTTGGATTCATGATGTCTCATTGGTAAAACTCTGGTAATACCTGTCAAATTCTGACTCTGATCAGGTAATCCTTATCGGCTGGTTTCTATATTAACTACGCGAGCGTAATCATAGAGAACGTGATAATGGCAGAAAAAGCTTCAGGATTTTCATAATATTTACAGTAAGCGTGATTGGTGGGGTTGAAGAAAGAGCCCCGATGACTTTTCGAACATTCTAGCAGGCTGCTGGATGAGGCACGGAGTGCTCGATACATAACTCAACCAGAAGTCTGTCTCAAGCAGATTTGCTTTGCTATGTGGGAACCACCAGTCTCCCAGAGAGCGTCTCAATTATAAACCACAATATTGTTCTCCAGTCTGTCGGAGGAGAGCTTGTGAGGAAAAAGAGACAAAGTCAACCCAGGAGAATGGCTTAGCTCACTCTAATGTGCCGTTCAGAGGATCTGGGTGAGAATGTCCAAATGTGTCAAGTGCTGGTATAGCTTATACCAATTTATGGCGAGTCCCTTTTGAACCCAGCACAAGCAAATGCCTTCCAAGATTAAGTGCTCATAAATAAAAGCCCCAACACAAAATACGCAGGACGTATGTTACACGTATATACACTTCAGAGTATTAAGTCCTTTGTTTTGATTTCCTAGCCAAAGTTTGCACTGCATTGACAACTTTCTAAGGCAGAAGGGTTCATGGCACTGGTCACCACAAATGAAGAAGTCAACAAGCATTTAATGCTCGTAGCCACCTGTTGTTATTGCTCTCCCAAGCCTGTCTAGCAGCAACAATGGGGCACATTATGATGCCATTAGAAGTGGTTAACAGTGGTAGAGGGAATTCAGCAACCACTACTTCCTCACTGTGCCAGGAGAGCATGGCAGAGAGCAGCAGGTGGCTGGAGCGAGCAGGGGGTCCAGAGCTCAAAAAGGGAACAGAGCTCTGCGGTCTAGCTTTCAGCAGTCAGCAAGCCGTGAGGGAAAAGCCAGCCAAAGGTGGCCATGCTGATGAGTTGTAAACTGCACTAGAAAATGATGGCCTCTGCATTAAAGCTGCTTTCTGAGACTCTTAATGTATTTTTGTGTGCGGGTTAGCAAAATAAATGGGCCGCAGCATGGAGTTTGGCTTTCCGTGGAATCTGACAGATGCAGTAGTAGCCACAAGGGCAGCGGCTGGTAGTCAGAGTATTTGATGCTTGACCTCACACACCCTGCTGGAAAGACTGTAATGGTCCCAGCATTTTATACATACACTGAGTCAAACCCAGAGGCTTCAGTGTCATAGAAGAGTAGCAGAGTTTATCAGAGTGCAGAGCTAGAAAGGAGCATGTCCTTTTCTTCTAACATTTATGGCTTAGAACAAACAGCTTAGAGAAATGTATTTAAGCAATCAGCAAAAAATGCATATGACAATCACATTTGTACGGGTGAAAAACACATTTACACAATTTTACCACCTTAGTTTCGTCCCGAACTTCCAAGACTACCTAAGAAGGAATGGAAGGTTAGCATAGTTAGCATATGTTTTGAAATCGTCATACACAGACCTCGTGAATGTTGTCATGGTGGAAATAAAAATGTTTCCGAACAGAAATGTCTAACTAACCAAACCTTACTGATCACTCTTTGCTAATCTGTCTCACGTTTGATGATTACTTTGGCATTTTGACAATTTGATCTTGGAGTCCTGTAAGCATCGCGAGAACAAAATTTATATTTTCGACGTCCAACCTTAACACATATAACCTCGAAACTTAGACACACAGCTAAAGAATTGAGAACTTGACCAGGTAATGGTTGAGAGCAAAGTTAAGAAGAGATTGGAAGGCTGCGTGTTGCGCTGTCTCTCATGATCAAGGACTGCGAGGAGAGCATATGATTTTGATTAGCCAGAATAAAATGTCAAAACAAAACAGAAAACAAATATATGTACCTTAAAATGCCAAAATTAAGCAATGGATTGCCTGCGAGATTTACAGCAGGGGTCACCAATCTTATCCACTAAGAGCAGGTGTGACTGTTTGCATTCCAGTCAAGCAGAAGAATTCCTGATTCTGCTCATTTAATGTGCTGGTTTGGAATAAAAACCTACGACCTGCACAGACCCTGTTATGACCTGTTTTACAGTTATATAGCATCGAGTTTTGCATGATTCAGATGAATGGACCATAGATATGCAATATATCGTCGCTGTCTGGCGGAAAACTCGTAACTCCACTTTTGGTCTTTGTTGTTTTTTTCATAAATCGATACTATTGGTCAGTCTCCACATGGGTCTGTAAAATTTAGAAATTATTAACCAATGAAAAGTGTTGAAAATAGTTATACCAATTTTGATGACACAGTATTCATTTATTTAGAATATACATCGTTTTTTGGACATATGAGGTTTCAGCCCGACAGCAACGATATGTTGGTTCCATTAGTGCACTTCTGACACTAAACATTGAAATTTAACAAAAAACTTCAACATAGACACTTTTTGTAACATCACTTTCTGCAAGACTGCCTTGCCGGCCGTGGCTGTTTCGTGCAGCAGAACTGTCCATCTCTAGTTCTCAAACTCTTTGCGGGTTGCTATGGTGACCTCTCATTAGCTGATTTATGACACCTGTGCTGCGGCCAGTGATAAAACACAGTCTGCAGCTGTCTGGAGAGACAGAGAGAAGTGGTTTTAAGCTTTCCTAACAGATTGCCCTCTCCCTGCCACCATGCTTAACCACAGCACGCTTGCCTGTAATTCCACTTAAACTCAGAAACTGATGTCAGCATCAGCCCGGCTGGGAGAGTATGAAGACCAGTGCTTCTGAATGATGTGATGTATTGATTGGCAGCAGCTTTAAAGACTGAGTCTGTCATGCTTTTGACAGGCACAGATGTGTTGCTCTGGAACACTGTCCTGTGCTTAATTATATTACTGATGATAATATGTAATATGTAATATGTTTATATTATATGGATGTGACCATTACACCAACAGGGACTTTAATGACACTGCATTCAGATCCATAGACTTCAGTATGAAGTTTGTCCCCCTTTGCAGCTGTTATAATGGTTCCGCCCCCATGTCAGAACTATTCATTCAACTTCAGTACCTACTGTTGTGGCTGAACATGATCAAATCTTCACAGCAATGTTCCAACCATAGTGTAAAGTCTTCCCAGAAGAGTGCAGCAGCAAAGAGAGGACAGATTCCCCATGATACTCTTGATTTTAGAAGAAACTTATGTCTAAAAAATGCAAATGCGCACAAGTCGACATACACTATATGGACAAAAGCAATAGGACGCCTGAATATTACACCAACAGGGACTTTAAGGACACTGCATTCAGATACATAGACCTTAATATGGAGTTGGTCCCCCTTTGCAGTTGCTATGATGCTCTGGACTCTGAGGGTAACTTGTTTTTCTATAACAGACTAGATAAAACATGAATGCCCTGCAGTGGCAAAGAAGCTTCTTAATTGTTTAAAGTGTTTGCAAACCAAATGCTAGTGCATTTTTGTTCATATACCAGCATTTTAGTGCCAAATTATTAAGAAAAATATAATTTATTAATTTTGTAACATCAATATTAACCAAAATTTCCTGTAAAACTATAGATTTTTTTAATACTGTCCTGTCGAGAGAATACAAAGCAAACATATACGAAAGCGCATCTTGGGAGACAGGAGGTTTGAAAGTAGCCAATCCAAGAGCATTATTCATTTCTCCTTGCAGCTGATTGGCTACTGTCCTGTGACAGATGCAGTCCAGCACAACCGCATCAGAACAGAACGTGGAGCTATAAGGTCTTGGAACGTGCCGTTTATAACCAACTCGTTTCTTTCTCAAAACAGCCTTCAGACCCTCACCGGTCTGGGTTCAAGATGGCAAACTCCACTGAAACGGCTCTACTTGCCATCTCCGAAGAACTTCTCCTGCTCTGATCCTCCTTGACCTTTCCACCAGATCTTCCTCACCACAGCCTGGCAATGGTTTCTTCTTACCTTCTTCATACCTGACCGGAGGTACCAGGTAGCATGCCAAGGCTCCCAGTCTGCTTCACAAAGATTATCCACAGGTGTTCCGCAGGGCTCGGCCCTGGACCGCTTCTCTTTTCTCTAAAACTGGTTCTCTTGGGGATGTAATAGCCTCACATGTTTTTTCCTGCCACTTTTATTCTGATGACACGCAACATATTCTCTCTTTCCCTTCCAGTGACAACCAGGTCTCAACCCGCATCTCAGACTGTCTGGCCGACATCTCCTCTTGGATGGTGGCTCACCACCTCAGGCTGAACCCCAGGAAGACCAAGCTCCTCTTTATCAAAGCGAGTCCACCAAGCCACTGTCATCGTCCCTTCAAAGAAATTAAGAAATCTTGGTGTTATGCTAGATGAAGATCTGTCTTCTCGCCGCAGGTTGACCAGATCTCCAGGGCATGCAGATACCTTCTCTACAACATCAGAAGAATCCGACCCTTTCTCACCACAAAAGCTAAACTGGACTACTGCAACTCTCTACTGGCTGGACTTCCACTGAAGATAATTAAACCACTTCAGCTGATTCAGAATGCAGCTGTGTGGTTAGTCTTCAATGTTCCTAAGTATACACACCACACTTTACTAAAGAACCTTCACTGGCTCCCTGTGGCTGCGCACATTAAGTTCAAGTCCTTAACACTTGCTTTCAAGGTCAAGAATGGACTTGAACCCTTGTACATATCAGCATTGACCAAACAGCGTGTCACTTCTCGTCCTCTCAGGGCTTCAAGCACAGCTCGTCTTGAACCTCCACTGCTCAAAAGAAGAGGGAGACATGCGTCAAGACTCTTCTCAGTCTTGCCCCCCCCAGTGGTGAAACAAACTCGCTCTTCTGATCAGATCTGTGGAGTCCCTCACTGTCTTCAGGCGTTGTCTGAAGACCCACCTCTTGAAGGAGCACCTTGGTGACTAATCATGCCTCTTGTTTCTGCTCATTTACCCCCCCCCCCATGTCTTCCTTACTTTGCCTTAACTTCTGACTTTTCTTTTCCAGGTGTTGTTTAGGTGTACTTAGCCTGCAGTAACTTGGTTGAATAGCGGACACTGATTTAAGTTTAGCTTTACAGGTCTAAGATACAGATGTGGACAACATGAGCACTGATATACGTCACCCTGGATAAGAGCATCAGCTAAATGCCGTAAATGTAAATGTAAATCTAAATCTCGAGTTTACCTTTACATTTTTAAGGGTTATGTATTAAACTGAGTTTTAAAATAAAGTGTTTTGGGAGCATATTTGGGGGCATATTTAGGGTTTAGACTATAAAAATAGGCATTTATAGGCATTTTTTTACCAAATCAAAAATCAGCATTTTTTCACAATTCGCCGGTGCTCCTGAAATGTAACTCCTGTGAATTTCGAGGGTCTACTGTAACTCTTTTATGCTCTTTCTTGCTTCATGTTTATCAAAAACAGGATGGTACACACTTTTAATTATTTTAAAACGTAATTATTATTTTTCTTTTTAAGGTTTTCCATACCTGAGTGGTGGTAATTAGAGCTCCAGTATGAAGTTACTCAAATTAGGTACGCATTTGCGCCGTGAAGACTGAAAACTGCCGCGCATTTTACTGTTTATCCCACAAACAGTGGGATACAGTGGGAGACAACCATTCCATGCCAGTGTCTGTTAAATTCCTATACAAGCACCTTATTCTGCTGTATGAGGTACTGATTAGTGATCACCTGAATCACATCTTATTTAATGAGGAAAAATCATTAAACCCATTCTCCTCTCGCAATGTGACCAGTTGGATGGCAAAACATGTCAA
>JBBPCX010000032.1:18266159-18293609 GCA_037974365.1 Hydrocynus forskahlii | reverse complement strand
TAAAAGTTGGTGATTCTTGTATGTTTGAGCTACCATGTATTACTGGGAACACTTGGACTGCAAGTCTGTGGTTGCAGAGTCATGCAAAAATCTTCTAACAAGCCAATGTCTGACATTGCGTTCGACATAGTGCTTAAATTACCTTACGTGTCAGGGTGATGCTGGAGTAATGTTAGAAAAATATCACTGGTTATTTATATAGTGATGTTTCACTTTGACAACAGAAGTGGGATTAGTCCTGGCCCAACATGACATCAGACCTGTGATAAAAGGCACGCATGAAAAGATTCAAATGATGTCACAGTCTGCAGGTAAAGGGCAGGCAGAAAGGTGAAGACTAGATCCATGCAGTGACAACTCGGCTCTTCCAAATGAAAAAGAATCATTTTAACCCCTTACATTCCTCCTTACTAGTCATTTGTCGATTTTAAAATATGCAGTCCATACTATGTATTATTCGGCAACTGTATTCGGGCCCTGAGGGTTTAAGGCAGGGGTGTCAAACTCCAGGCCTGGAGGGCCGTGGTCCAGCACGTTGTGGTGATTTCCCTGCTCAGAAACACCTGATTCCCCTCGCCAGTTAATTGTCAGGTTTAGTGAATGTGTTTGAGAACCATCAAACTGTGCTGGACACCGGCCCTCCAGGACCGGAGCTTGACACCCCTGGTTTAAGGGTTTAACCTGAAACCTGAAGTGTTTTTTTTGAGTTAGGGATTAGAGGGGAATTAGAGTGCCAGTGTCATGTTCAAATAGTTCCTCGGTCCTTTAAAGACATATAAAAGCAGAAAAATATGAGCCCGGGCAGCGAACTTTGTTACACTGCATTTTCCGCGCAGACGCGATAGCCAAGGAAAACAGAGCACAAGCAGCACCACTTCAAAAGACGGGCTAGGCCCTGCTCGGCCTGCTCCCGTGTCCGCGCCTCCAGCCAAAGCACACAGAGTGGTCCCCGGGGTCCGGCAGCTGCACCCCTGTCTCTCCCAAGCTCGTCCCTGCATTTGCATAAGAACTTTCCACTTGAGGTAGTTTCTTTCAAATCTCTCAGCCTCTCCTGTTTTACAGGGTCCTTTAAAGTTTCCAGACAGAATTATTAAGGGGGGGGGGGGGATGAAAAAAAAAAGGTGGAGCTGGTCTCGCAAGCGGCCGATAAAAAGTGCCAGCGAGCATCAGAGCTCATGCTTTTTCTTGCTTTTGTCTCGCTGGATGACTCTCCCGTCACCTCCACGCCTGGCACGGCGCTTGGAGACGAATTCAGATGGGCACCCATTTACTAGGCTTGCCATGTCACTCTGGGCAAGGCTCACTCGGCAAAGCCAGCGCTCTCTCGTAAAGCTCATGCCGCTCGTTAAAGGGGCTTTTATGTTTCGGTTCTCACCGCCTTGCTCGGAATCTGTCATGCTTAATATTTTTTTCTCCCCCTCTATTGTAATGGCTGTGTGTTTTCGCTCCTTGCTGCAAGGGGAGAGAATAACCGTCGGCTCCCTGAGAGATCTGAGTTGAAACGATTGCTTCTGTCCGAGAGGGATAGTCTTGTTTTCGCAGAGGGCCTGTAATGATGCAATATAATTAAGGACATCGCGGTCACCAATCAACGTGACCCCGATAAAATTCAGCAAGGAAGGTGTTATAATTCATCTCAACCACTGGAATAACAATTTAAAGGCAGCCCAGCCCAAGATAACCCGAAGTCCTGGGCCTACTAATGTTACTCAAAGAATACCGAAAGGAAGAATGACCCCACCCGTTTGGATCTGATAAATCTCTGTATCATCCACTGTCCAAAGTCAATGTTGTGTCATGTCTGCAGCAAAGTTTAGCAGGAAGGACTGTCATTCGTGATGTGCGTTCGCGAGCACACTCAACAATCACCTGAAGACGTTCTCTCATCCATCCCGGCAGGGATCACCTGAGCTATTTCAGCATACACAAGCTTTCTTATGCTAGCTTTTTTTTTTTGACGCTGATATGTCTCAACGGGTGACCGTGTTAAAATATTAACAGCTTGCTTTCCGTGGCGAGAGGCACCAAAAGAGTGTTCTCCTGCTGAACTCAAGACTTGGCAAGGCTGAGGACAGATTGGGTCAGCATGCGGCTGGCCTGATAATAGCCTCACCATGCACTTGTCTCTTTGGCTCCTAATAGAAAGCAGGCCCAATTAATACAAGATTCCTGCGTGTGATTAATGATATTAATTCAATTTTCCAATCCCATGTTTTTCCGCCTGCTCTGAAATGTTTCATCAGTATTGCCATGGCCAATTACAGTGATTGCTCACTGCTGGCATCAAAGGCCAGCTGGGAGAATGGGAATGGATCTTGCATTAGAACTTGCATACTTGGAAAGGCTGAAAACAAGTCTGATGTCTCTCATTAGCTCCTCTTGCCCGTAATCAGAGGGGACGCAGGGAAAATGTCAGCTATTCAAATAATGCCTTAACGTCTGCTTGTATAAACGAGTGCCTAGATAAAAACTCGCCGCTAGCAACCCCAGCCAGGAAGTACACCTTCAAATGTTCCAGAGCAACAGGACCTCGGTATGTAAAAACCCAGAACAGATACCAGGGCAGTGGGAAAGGTTAGAGCATCACATTGCAAAACCGATCAACCAAGATGGAAATGGAAGACTGAGCAGACAAAACATCACAGTGTAAAAGGTGGGACATCAAAACAGTGCCCTTAACTGAATCTCAGATATGCAAAGGTGTAAAGGTGAGCAGCCAGTCACACCTGGGGGCAAAAAAATGTTGGTTCTGCAAAAGCACATCTAAAGCTGCACCGCTTCCGATTGTAAGGGGTGAATCTGAGTTTGGAAACAGGCTGTAGAATTGTTGGACTTGGACATTTCTCCTTTATATTTTGGTAAAAGTAATCACACTTGTACTTCTAAACACTTGCATTTGATCTTGCCAAAAGCAAATTGATTGATTACAGAACTCCTCATGATGGGAATATAAGTAAATGAATGTAATATGGCAACGGCAATACTTTGCTATTGAACCTTGATTCTTTTTGCTCCTCTGGCCAGCGGGTTAACTGCAATTGTGAAGCTTAGAATGGTCAGTGAGTGTATGCTTATTTCTATTTTTCTAGATATGTGTCCACAATACAGCAACAGAACACTTATCTCAATGAAACTGCCATTGCTGTAGCTTAAACCTAATGTCCAGTTCCTCTCTCACTAAGCTGATTTGGTGAGGGAAAATGGACGGCCATGACAAATGATCTGCATATCTCTTGCAGATTCATTTTTGTGACTTCCTGGCCCTTGTGTTTTTAATTCACATGATTTGTCTGACCATCATCACACATAACTGTTGTGCAGCCATTTGAGAAGAATTTCCTTTGGCAACCAACTAGCTGCAGAGTTTGACCTTGGCCTAGTTTTCGAAGATCCAGTCTGTAGAAGAAAGTGCACAACACCAAATGCACGGTTTCTTGTATGAAACAAACTTCAAGCCATGGCTCCCCGTCCACCAAACTGATCTGAGCTTTACTGCTCATGCAGCTACACGGAGCACTTTAATGATGCAGAAATTTATGCAACATCTGACAAGAAGCAACAGAAGCAAGGGGGGGAAAGGGGGAGGGGGTGGCAGGGGTTTGCACCAAATCACACTTGCTACATGGCAGTCTTCACCAATGCATTTCAATCAAGTGTGTGGCAGCGTGCTCGAGGAAGTGCCCGCTTTGGTTGGGCCTCTGCAACCAAAACTGGCTAACGTGGCTTTATCGATATTGTAATGACATTCATGTGCATTTCATCTCCGCAGGGTGCCCCACCCTAACTAGAACCAGATGAGGTGTAGCATGTCATAGTTGGAGGAGAACCAATCGTACATGACAGAACTGGGTGGGTATTTCTATACTTCTGATAAAAAGGAGAGTGAAAAGCAAGAAAACATTTCTGAAGGGACATTCAGTTTTTTTATTTAAGAAAGTATGAGGCCTGCGGCACAGCTGTTTTTCAGATTAAAAATTTTAGAAAAAAAAAAAAACAAGGCAGTGTGAAGGCCTGACTCCTGCGAGACCCATTTTATGCTTTTAGGGGTGCTCGTAGAGTATGGGAGGAGGACCGCACACACACCCGCACACATCCGAACAGAGAAACCCAGAACTCCAGAGGAGACCAGACAGCCTATTTTTATCACAATTAGAACCAAAGTCTTAATTGTATCGCACAGAGCAAGAAAAACTGAAAAGAGTCTGTAATTCAAACTACAGAGACCATGGAACAATTTGGTTCACACGACACTGTACAGTGAGTTGATAATAATTAGGTACACCTTCCACCATCGGAGCAGCTGGTGGTCTGGTGGTTAGAGGGTTACCTCTGCAAGCAGAAGGTTGTGGGTTCAAACCCCAGAACTGCTAGTGGCACCACTGAGGTACCCTTGATCAAGGTACCATCCCGACACATTGCCCCCCTGGGTGCTGTGTCCCTGGCTGCCCACTGTTTCACTTGGTGAACGGGTCAAATGCAGTGAAAGAATTTCACATTGTTCACACTGTGCGCTGTGCTGTATTCATGCGTGACAAAAATGGACGCTGTACACTTTACCTTCACACAAATTGTACATCAGCATTTCTATCATAAAATTAATGCTCAGTAACAATGGCAAAATGAGTGATCATAACGACAATGGTGCTAGGTGAGCGAGGTGGTTATAGAATCTCACAAATTGCTGTCATAGCAGGTTTTTCACATGCCTTTACTAAGAATGGCACAAAAAGCAACTGCAGCTGGTCAGAGCCAGACAAATCACATAACATCACCACATTGTCTCAATTGTCCTACAATGGCTAAAGATAATTTGCGTGCTGATGTCAGCAGAGAACAACAAAGTAGGTTTCCAGTGGGCCTATAAGCATCAGCGGTGGATTATTGAGGTGTGAGAGAAAGTTTGACATCAGGCTCTTTCATTAGATGGACCTCAGTTTGGCACAAACTACATGACTGCATGGGGTCATCCTGTTGGACGTCAAAAGTGTAGCCCATGATACCCACTGAAGTTCATCTGAGCAGCACAGTGTATCTTCACATGGCCACTGACCACAAATGGATCCCTTGGTTACACTCTTTTATATATACGTTTTAGCATGATCATATTGTCCACAGAAGGTTCCAGTCTCCTGACAGCTACTTCTTAGCTTCTGTGACCCGCAGTTCCTCAGGTTTCAACACAACTGAGCATTTTTGGGATGAGGTGGAAAGCAGTAGTGACAGCGAGACAACATGTACAACATTTACAAAGCTTCCAACATCTTGTAGAATCCATGCACAAGTGAGTTCATACTGTTCTGAGGGCCAAGGGAGGCACAACACATTGCTGGAACCTAATTCATATCAACTGAGTTTATCTTGCCCAAACCAATTTGTCTGTCAGAGCATTGGCCTCGGTAATGTCGCAGGTATCCATGGCTCTACTCCAAGAGAGCACAATTCACTGAGGAGATGGCCCTCCCTCTCCCCCATCACTCAGGCCGCGTTAACATTTGTTGGCTGATACACCACACCAGGCAATTATTATACTTCTCCAAGTGTGTTGAGCAGCAGCTAAAAAAGATGTGATGGGTGACTTTAAATGACTTGAAGGAAGCATGTAATAGACTTCACCCTAGTCAGTGTATAGTGTAAAAGTGTCCGTTTGTCATTAATAAACACAACACAGTGTGAACAGCACAAATTTCTTTCTCTGCATTTAACCCATTTACCCAAGTGAAGCAGTGGGCAGCCAGGAACACAGCACCCGGGGAGCAGCGTGTGGGGACAGTACCTTGCTTAAGTGTATCACAGTGGTGCCACAAGCAGTCCTGGGATTCACAACCTTCTGATCTCACAACCTTCTGATCGCAGGGGTAACTCCCTAACCACTAAGCCACCAGCTGCACCAGCTCGTATTGTATTGTAAGTCCAAGCTAGTGGTTGGAATTGGACATGACCAAATTGGGAAGAAATTGGTTTGAACTGTCTTAATGTTTGGACTGTCAAGCAAAGTGTTTTAGCTCTGACTAAGCAGTAGGTATAGTCCTGTAGCATGTGGCATTGAGGGGAACCCATGAGTCAAAAGAACGTCTGCACACCTCTTGATGGCTTGATAGGCCTCATGGACTTTCTGTCCCCAATTCTCACATTTTAACAACCTGGCAGGCAGGAGAATTAAGTGCATTTGTGCACACTTCAAAGTTAATTCGGATTTCTGCACCCAAAGTGCTCAGATTGCCTCATTTGTGCTTTCGAGTCATGTGCAGTACTAAAACAGGCTGTAAAATTAAAATGCTGCCGTAACATTTAATACATTTTTTCGTTTTTGCTGCTCAGCACTAAGGCTTAACATTTCCTTTGAGGGCGCCAAGCCTTTAGTCCAGTGGCCAACTGCTTTTGAAGGACAACTGTGCACTTACACTGTGTGGTGTTACCTTTATACATGCTTGAGGATTACTGTGTTTGCTGTGCTCCTTGTCTATGGTCATCATGTCTATTCAGATTAATGCTCTAAGGCAGACCGAAGGACAGAAGAAAAAACTCACTGACTGGGAAATTTTGACAAGCAAGCTTCGTAGAGCTCCAGAGAAACAGCACCTGTCATTTCCTTTCAGTAACCATATGGCAGTGATTGCTTCGACACCACAACAAATAAAGTGTTGGGTCAGAGCAGCAGAGCACTTTGAGAAGCCTCTTGTGGTTGACCTCCACTCCCTAGCTCTGCAAATCCTTAACTGCACACAGTCTTTCTCTCTCTCTCTCTCTCTCGTTCTCTCTCTCTCTCACACACATTCTGCTAGACTTCACTATTCCCATGCCCTGCACATGTCCCCTGTGTGATCTTTGTCTCGTGGTCATTGAAACTAAAGTAAATTGAAGGCAGGGCCCTTGCTTGAATTTCACAGCAAACCCCCAACTGCTCCATTATAACAAGGTTTCCTATAAATTCATATTTTGAAAAAGGGGGCAAAAGGGAGAGTACAGGGGAATCCATTCTTAGCTCCGTTGGTTATGATTTTATGTCTCCCATAGAGGCTCCTGACCATGGAAAGTGCAGGGCTATGCCGAATCAAACAGTTGAGGCCACGGCTAACAATGAACCCGAGCTGCTAACCCACCTGTTTCCTATGCTCGCCAGAGATATTATGAAGAACTGTTTAAGATATTAAACTACATTATTTCCACCAATTTTTTCCTCTCTCCCCCCTGCCTTTTTTCACATTTTTATAGTAGTGGTTAGGGAATCGCCACAAGTTCAGCCACCAGCTAATGCCTTTTGAAAGCCCATTTACAATAAAGGGCAGCCATGCTTTCAACACCGTGCTGGCCCGGTTACCAACCAGTGCTTTTCCATTTGAAGAGTTACTGCTGTGGTCTTTGTTAGAGATCTACTCCCTTATGGGGTTCCGCTGGCAGCACCATCTAATGCACATAGAACACATGTTGTGATAACCCATATACACGACACAGTCTCTGTTTTTTAGCTCAAAGGTGACCAAAGGGAGCCGTTGACCCAGCTGTTAATAACAAACATCAGTTTTGCGAGTTACATCTCCTGTTCCTCTGTTTCACACTGTGCCTGTAAAACACTCGAACCCACATGCAAAAGCAACACAAGGAGTGTGAGGTATGAAGCTATTGATGAGGCTGGACTGTTTTGTAAAGACTTACATGTTGCCAAAACTGAAAAGATCATCTGAAATTTCTTTTCAGTAGGGCAGCATTTTCATTCTAACCATGTCCTGATTTGTTCATAGTGAAAAGAAGCTCAATATACAAGCTTTTAAGTCTTCAAACCGACCACAACAAGACTTTTCCATTAAACGTGTTATCAGGACATCATGGAAAACATTTAAATGTCTACAACCATAAACAGGTTGATGCATGGCTAAGCAAATAAGCCTTTGATCCTTAGTTGCAAAACCCACAAAACCACTGGTACAAAGGCTAACAGCAACCCTGGACAAGACATTGTCAGCACTCAAGGCCGGTGGATAGAGTGCCTCTTGCCGTGCACATTGACTTGTCAGACTCTTACCTCAATGCAACACGCTCGTATTTGTTTTACGATGCTTGGAACAGGCTGATACGCATCCATGCTGACCATTAAAAGGGCTGTGCAGTGGAAACTCAAGGTAGTTTGCTGTCGATTCAAATGAAGGACAGTGGAGATGGGAGAGATGTAAGTGCCTCATGTCTGTCACAAGGGAAGCATGAATATATGGAAAGGACATACTGGTCTCATTAGAGAATGGCTTGGCATATAATGAAATGACATGGGAGAGAATTACTGTGGACTCTCCGATTCCCTCAGTCAGTCTATGAAGATTTACAGCTCTAATTGATCGCTGGATGGCTCCTCTTTATTCATAAAACGTGACACATTTGGTCTCTTTTGCACTTTCTTGCTGCACTCCTATCATTAACACTTCACCCAATCAAATCAGTCTTTCGCTGGGTTATTGGATCCTTAACCAAGTAACTCCAGCAACTGTCTTGCAAAAGAGCTTTGTAGCTAGGATCCCTTTAAACTAACATAAGCTAATCCATTCAGTCTAAATGAGCTAAGCGCCATACAAGCTAAGCTAAGATAAATCTGTTCTCAAACTGACTGAAACTCTCCTAGTCTTATGGAGCGCCTTTTGATGTTCCCCAGCTTCAATCTGTTCACAGCCCTTGCTTTGATTTGCTGGTTTCTATGGCCACAATTCATTAGGAATACTTTTCTTGTCAAAGCGTTTACTAGTCTATCAATGGGGGCCGGGCCCAGGGAGTGAATCAGCTGTCAAGAAGCAGAGCGGGTGGAAAGAGAGCGTCGTCGTCGCAATTAAATGCTGCAGCTCTGAAGGGCCCCCAGCACGGGATGGTGGTGACATCAAGCAGCAAAAGGGGTTGGCCGTGCACCTCCAGAGCCTGGGCTGTGGGAGGACACTGGTTTCTCCGGTCCAGCCCTGTCCCGTTCCTCAACCAGCCTGTCAGTCCTGGCACAGACTTTGCTGTGCGGTACCGCTGTATTCATGCTCCAAATTGCAGTCGAGCGTCAGATATAAAGAGCCCGCGAGACCCATTCTGCCTTAGCATGCAAGGGCCCTGCTTCGCCAGTGCGTCACATGCTCCATGCCGACACTTTCATGGCTGTTTTTTTTCTGTTCCTTTTTCTTTCTTTCCAGTGTTTTGACCTTTGGAGAACTTTCACAATTGTTCCTTTCTCCTCGGTTAGTCTTCTTCTCTTTTTTTTAGGTCTACTTTTTCCTGCCCCGTCCACTATTATTCTGCCTTTCTTGTTTTGTTTTGCTGTTTCGCGTCCGCGATTTCTATGGTGACAGCTCACTTCCCAGGGCCGATGAAAGCCTGGGGATTAAGAAGCATGAACAGTGATGGCTTTTTCATAAATAGGTAGGAGACTCCTGGAATAAACGTGGGGGGGGGAGGTGTTGAGCATTGGATGGAATGAGCAGATGTGACATGAGTGGGAGAACTTCGATCACTCAGAGATGGAGAGAAAAAGACATTATGATGGAGCAATGGCAAGAACATCTTGTCTCATCTGGGCCAGTCATTTTGTGTGGCACTGTTTTGCTCAAAATTTGCTCATTTATACGCAAAAAATATTACCTGTACATTGCTGTCGTGTTCAAACATTGCCAATATTCTGATGTCTCTTTTGCCAAAACCATGGTCTGAGCTAGAATTTGCTTGTTTTAATCTGGGTAACTTTGGGCCTAACAGAAACTAATTTTCGTTAACCCTCTCTAACTGACTCATCACAGTCCAGACAGCGACAAGAGCCCATGATCTTCTGATCTCCTTTACGTGGACCACATTCTAAAAGATCCTTGGTAAACCTTGTGGTCCACAGTTCCCATTTCCACCATCGATGGGCCATTGGTACCCAGTGAAGGTGCCTTGGCTCATTTGACGTCACAGCACAAGAGCAGGCAGGGTGGGTTAGTGTTAGCGCTAGCCGAAAACACAGTGAAATCGTGGGCTCCTTCGTCAGAGCAGGGCGTCAGGGGAGCGGGAGGGGAAAGTGCTTCCCACTGCAAAAACATCCTGCACAGCCAGCTGAACACACACAGGCCGTCCCCAGCAGCCCCGCACCGGTACGGCCCATGAGGCTTAGCACAGCTAGCGTAGTGTACATGCAAGCATGCTCACATGCGTTCGGCAGCAAAAAGCCAGCCACTTTCACACAGTGCGCTGGTCCCAAGGCGTGCTCACGGCAACACATACTGCAGGTGTGTGGGATGAGACAAAGGCATCAATCCAGGAAATGAAAAAAGCTAGGCTCTTATAATATTACACAGCCCTGGGAAGACACAGCCAAAGTGCATGGGCTTGAGATTAGAGAAGGTTTTTGAGAGTCCTCTGTTGAAGCTATTTCTCATTTTTCTACAGGGCATCTAAGCACATAGGAAATCCTCATTGTGCTGAAGCATTTCCATACTAAAGGAGTTACTTGTTCTCCATTCCTTGGCACTGTCAATGAGGCAGGATATCAGCACTCACATGATGTTTGGGACTATCTCACCATCTGGGGATTACTGGTACTTAAGTTTAGAGCCTTGTCAGCCTTGAAGTGCATCTTCATGCTTTAGTCAAGGCACTGACAGCACAAGCGTCTCATGGTAACTGAGAGAAATATTTTGCCGCCCTTACAAGCATCAGCTGTCAGCAAGGACAAAGGAGTAGAAAAGGCTGGGAGAAGACTTCAGAGCCTCCTGCATGGGCAGAAAACATTCGATTCTATCTTATAAACCTGAGGAGACAAGAGTAAACACCGAGCAACCAAAGGAGCTAGAACATAACAAACTGTATCCCAGAGGAAGGGGTAAACCTCAGTTTGCACATTGCAATCACCACCATTCAAACACCATCATCACTGCCATTTATGCCGGCGGGATTAAATTGCAACATTTTGTGTGATATTTCTTTTTTGCCTCTTTATGTTCCCTCTATTTCCCCTTCTGAACACTGCATTTTCACCAACAGACAGAATACAGCACTGAATGATGCAAGTAAGCACAATGGGTAAACAATGAGTATATATTTCTGTCATAGAATAAACATGTCCAGTGACAGAGGGGAGTAAGTAAGTCTCCAGATCTTGCACCTTCAGCGGGGCCAAATGATCTGGCATGCCAGGCAAGGTCAGATGCTGTGCACAGAGATGTTGTGCACTTGTTTTGTGTAAATTATGACAAATATTATTCCCTTGTGACCACTAGAGTTAGGTAGTAGGTCCCATCTTGCATAACTACCTCTGTCCAACATGGGACACAACAGGCCTCATTAAAGCTACAGTTGTATGAGCAGATTTGTTCTTACTGGCTCATATAAGCAATTTAAAAGTACATATTGCATTCGCAGCTTACTGTACCACATATTTAGACTGCAATTAGTTTTTTGACTAATATATGAGAATGGATTATTGACCAGTTGCAGCCATTGTTTTCCATTACTTTAGTTTAAATACATTCAATACATAAATTAAAACTTATAATAACCATGTGGCGATGATCCTTTTTGCCAGTGGTTAAACGTATTTAAAATGCATTTATGCAACATTATAATATATGAACAATTGTACAATTTTGTACAACATTACATTATCTATTTCAAATGGCAAAAAAGTGGTGCATTTCAAACTCAAACTGGAAAGAATGTCCCATATTTGGGTTTGTTTTGTTTTTATTATTCCTCCTGTTTTGTATTTTTACTCTGTGATGCCATATTTATGAGTGATATTTTTTGACAAATGGAACATTCAGGAACATGTGGCAAGTTTAATCAACTCGTCTATGTGACTGTTTACTCCTGGTATCAACACATGTTTTCATTCATTGGTCCACGTAGAGGTTTAACCTGGCCACATAAAAACAGGTGAGAGAATAAAAATGGAACACAGGACGGAAGATGTCTGATTTATCATAGAGTGGGCATAACCTTTTTAAAATTGTTGTACTTTGGCTCAGTGACAGCATCCAAGCTAAGCTTGTCGATTTGAGGGTAACTGGGAAAACGTAAACCAAAGTAAAATGGCAACAGTGTACATGTTCATGCTCTTCTTTCAAAGAAAATAAAATTGTGTTCACACTGTTATATTATGTTCTATGTTATGTCTTTCTTGTGTAAATGAAATCCAGCCACAGTACTTTCAGACATTACATGTTAATGTATAAGGTATGAACAGTCTTCAAGACAGCATTCTGAAGTTTTGACTTTTCAGCATTTTGCTGATATCGGATGTATGATGGAATGAAATACAAACTCATTCTTGGATAAAACTCAAAAAGCACATACTAAAAGATCCCATAATGCTGTGTGTCATTTTGGAGGCCTCTGGAGTAGTTAATGCAATTCACTATTTTTCATATAACTTTTAGGATAACTAACAGCAGTGTTAGCATTTTCATACATCTGTCAGCTAGAATGTTCCTTGTAATTTCATTTTTTGCCTGTCCAACCTTAATCATGATGTCTGATATCCTCCCATCCATCTGTATTACTTGCTTGGGCAAAGAGCAGCGGTCTTAACTCCAGAAGAAACACCCGTTGAGGGAAGAGAGCTGATGGACAGATTGCCCCAGTCCAGTACACGATCTTCCTGCTTTAGCCACCATATCTGGCCTGAGGAAGTCTTATATCCGCTAGCATGACCTTAGCTGGAGCTCAATCACCCTTCTGTTCTTTTGAAATGTGTGAGAATTGTCCTCACCCAGAGGGAAGTGAGGCAGAGTACCATGGCCTGGGCCTTTCAGAACTTCCACTGGAAACAGGAGTGTACGGCAAGCCCTGGACATCTGGTAGACCTGCCAAGTAGAAGAAGGGATTTGGGATCAGTGGCAATAGCATTTTTTTTGTTTTTTATTTTTTGTTTGTTTATTTAATATTTATGGCATTTAAAATGACCCTTAAAATCTATAAGCAGTGATTCTGTGTGATTTTACCTGTTCAGTGTTTTGGGGTTGGATTTTATTCACCAAGTACTTTGTTTAATCATTTCAATCAAATCCCCAAGGCAGCCTGAAAAAATAACACCCCTATTTCTCACAGTTTTCAGTCTGTGTATCCTACTTTGCTTGGGACAAAACAGTGATAGATTTCGGAACAACCCTGACCCTGGCGCATCATAAAAGCCTTTAATATTGCCAACTTTAAGACATGAGCTTTCGCCGAGCTTATGAAAACAAACAGAAGCATTCCTTCCAAGTCAAGGCCGATATGCTCAGGGCCGATATGTTTATGCCATTTGCCATCAAGGGCTATTCAAATGAATTCCTGATGGAATTATTGGATTATACCTTGGAAAACTACCATAATTAATAGGTGTTTCAAACACATTAGTGCGTTGCCAAGAAACCCCAGATGATCCCTGCTCATGTGATTTGATTTCGCTGCTAAACCAGTGACACATGTAGCCAAGTGTTACATGGAAGAGGCCCCAGCAGGACCCTTTAGGAAACCCTGTAGGAAGCACTGGTCGTGCACTTACTCCACCAGCTGGTTTGCATAAAGTTTGATAAGAAAGACTATATCGTCTGGCATGAAGGGAGGGGGAATCCTGATGATGATATGTCTCTTTTGTCATAACATTGTGTTTATTTTTAGGGGTCATGACACACGGTGACTTTTACACATAAGATTTATCACCTACGAAGTATGTTGCGCCTTACTTGCATCAAGTTACAGCTGGTATATGTGCAGTGTAACAAAGGGACGACTCAGTATTAAGGGGAACATAAAGCAGAATCCAGTAACATAGGTGGATTATGAGTTCCCAGAGTGTGTATTTGAGGAGCCCCTGTGTTTAGAATTTTACATGTGTGGTAATTTAACACCTGCAACGTGATGTTATCCAAGAGGATCACTTAACTAGATATCATTGTGAGGTCTCACTCATCACAGGCAGGCCAGGGCAAAGAAACATATTGCTCCTTGATAATCATCAAAAGCGTTTGGCAATGTTGTCATCTCATCATTTGAACCAGCAATAGCAACAGTTTCTCTGCAGTTCATTTCACATTTTGAAAGTACACTCCTCAACCACAAACAACTGACTCATCATAAGTGCTAGACGCTGAGTGAACGCTTCTTTCACCAACGGGTTTCGCACCGATGTCTGGATCTGGAGGTTTCATTATGGAACTGAGTCTGACTGCTCGCATGCTCCATGCACAAAGAGAGAAGGCCCGACTACCACCAGGAAATCCTGCCTCATCACGTCTCTTCTGGACAATCTGTTTGATGACTGACTTGCATTTCAACACAAACTCCCCATTCACTAAAATAGAAGGGCTGATTCCATTTCAGTGATGTAAGCTGTCACCTGGAAACCACATTTGAGAAGCAACTCACTGCATGTCTTCAACTGGATTCTATGAAACACTTGTAATTTAATTCTGAGGGAATGAGAGGTTGGTAGAAACTATGTACATGCACTCAGGTACATTTACTGAATACTCTTCTGAGTATTTTCAAACGATAATTCTTTTACTTCTGCCTAAGCATATTTATGAGAAAAGTACTTATGTCTAGTACATTTCTTCATTTAAAGTTATTAATTCATTGTTTAGTTTAATTTCATGATGCTAAGACAGCATAAGTGTGTATATATATATATATATATATATATGTATATATACACACACATATGCTGTCTTAGCATCATATATATATATATATAATGGCAAGGTAAAACCTGTTTTTGGAAAGGTACTTTTAGTTAAGTCATTATTTTACCAAAGTAACAATATTTTTAACTGAATATGGGTTTAGTTTACTGTACTCACCCCTCAGAACCCTGATATTACATGGCCAGAAAGCTTTCATGTTTTTCATACTGTGGTGTGGATTCCCAGGCAGCTTCCTGACTCTCAATGGGATATGTGGTCAAACACCCAAAATTCTTTCCCAGAAGGAGTTTTATTATTATAATTGTCGTTTGTATTATGCTAATACGTTACATTTTTGGCTTTGCTACTTGTATTAAAATATTTGGTGTTTTGAGACAAAGAATGGCCAATTTAACACACAACCAAAATAAACCAGTTGTTGGTATAAACACCACTTACTGGACCACTTCTCCCTAGATCTAAATTACAAATGTATTATTTAAAGGTGCTGTGAGATACTAGAAGGATATCAAGTACTTATGATATACTACCTGAATCAGTGCAGTTTGGTGGAACAAGTGCTGAAGGTAAACTATGGTACTTTAGGCGATACTTTATGCTGTGTGCTAGAAAACTGCAAGGAAAAAGAAGTCATTTGGTCCTTTATAATGATTGCTTTGTCTCGAGAAGACTATACAAAGGAGAGCATTGGCCAAAGAAAATACAGCGCGTGCAAAATAAATGAGAATCGTGACACGCCTCAGTATTTATAATGCAAGCAGAGTAATATAATGTCACCCTGCAAATTTTTATGCGGGGTGATTCTTTTTTACATCATATTTATTATGTTCAACATGTGCACGTTTGGTTGACCAATGCACATGCTTGAAATAATTGACATGTTTCAAGAAATGAGCACACTTGCAGTTAACCTAATTATATTTTACAGTATTCACCTCCTGAATGATGTGCTTACCAGCCTGGTTTTGAGCTTTTTAATATACTTTGGTTTTGGCAAGATAAAACACTTGTAAAGTGCCGAGCTCTCCCTGTGATCTGGCACCGACTCCGCTGTGGCAGGTGTTTTGGAAAAAGAGCGACACTCTATAAATCCAATAAAGATATGTTCACAGGCAAAAAAAAATAAAAAATGTCGTCAACCCCAGCGTCTACTGAAGGTCGATTTAAAACAGAAATGCCGAAAGAATCTCTCAGACATCTGTTTCCAGTGACCGGAGCAGACAAAAGTGATGAAATCACCAGAGAGAAAAAGGTCCGCGGCCTGCTGGTTCTCATTATCATGCTATAGATAACCTTCGATTCTAACTCGGCCTAGAAGACAAACATTAAATTCACACCCTTGTCTAATGGAGCCATTTTAATGAAAGAAGATACAAATATCAGTCCTGGACATCATCAGCTATGGGACACGTAGCTTAAAGGACACAAACAGTGGGCAAACATTTAGCAAGAACTCACGCAAGGCATGAACCTTCAGCGCAAGCTGCACCATCAACTAATGGGCTGCTATGAGAAGCACTCAGCAGTGCTCACTGTGTACAGGTCACAACATCTGCAAGGCCTCCTCAAATATCTCTTCATGTACATAATAAAGTCTTGCACCTTCTGGTTCTTCATCAAACATAAAGTCTGGATATGGCTTCATTTGTTCCTCACATAAGGATGAAAATTGTCTATTCTATTCTTAAAATGAGGGTTTGTGGCAAATTTTCTGGCACTGCATGGCATACTGTTATCTAAAAAAAAAAACAGATAAAACTAGAGACAAAATCAGGCCTCAAAACAGTTAGTACCATTCCTCATTTCGCACTTCATCCATGTTTTGTACATGCTTCTGGTGACATGATGCTCATGACAAGTGACACTGCAACCAGACTGAGGCCAACAATTTAGCCACTAAAGTAGAATGTAAGTGTTTTGTTTTTACCTAAATAAATATAATGGTATTAATGGTAATGTCTTACGTTTCAGCTAAGACAATTCTATGCAGCCAGGATCAAAGGCAGTGGAAACATTTTTCAAATGTTATTCATTTCACAACAATTAAATGTGTAATAGTACTACAATTACTCTGATTCTCTCCGCACTCCGGACCCTCTATAAAATAGCTTAAAACTATGCATGCTTAGGCTGATCAACTACATTTGGGTTTTCAGATTTTTTGGCTAAACCACCACTTTAAGGCAAGTGTAGGTTTGAAGAATGTCTATGCACCCCCTCCAATACTATCCATACACAAACTTCAAATTCCATATGCAATATGAGAATGACAGACTGCATCAGTGCATCTACTGCAGAAGCTGTTTAATTGACAATCTGTTTTCTCGGGCCTGTGTGGTTAATACAGCTACATGACAGGGAAAGAGCACTTTGCAGTCGATGTTACCGTAACCTTTGAGGTGGTGAGAGACAACCCCTCCGATTGACAGTTCTTTATAAACACATTCCTTTTCGTCTGAACCGTCATTTTCCACGAGGGGAAAGGAGGTCATGTTCAAAGCCCATGCTTGTCTGGGTCTTCAGGAGAAATCAACAGATTGTGAAACCTTATATGTTTGACCTCATGTCAGTAGGAAATGCCTACATATTTTTTTATTTGGCCCTTTCATTCGAAAAGCTCCGACGAGACTGCATGCTGCTGGAAATCCAATAGGTCTGGTGACCACACATCTTCTGTATGGAAACTTGTTCCACTCTCGGAGTAAGCCAGACAACCCATCACCCTGGAAACTGGTTACACATATGAATTTTTATCATCATAATGCAATATTTGTTTTAACAGTCATCCTGACAACTAATATTGATTTCAGAACAACTTTTTTTTTTCCGGGGGTAACAGCTTTCTCAGACAGTATGACTGTCCCGGGGCTACTGTGGTTATTTCACTCAGGTGATAAATGTCGTCCACAAGCAATTTAAATGAACTGTGAGAATAACGAAGGAAATGAGTCAGTCTCGGAGATAAGACGAATGGATGGGCCTTGTCACGAGCAGGTCCACTTTCTAAAACACAGGGGAAGCCTGGAAAGGGGCAGTGGAGAAACAACTCAGATCGAAAAACAGTCCAGAAAAGTCGGAGAGCAGAGAAATGAGCTTAAGGCACGGAAAGGTAACTAATGATGGCCATTAACCTCACACTGTTGTTTTTGTCCATGCTATTTTAATGAAAGTGACATCATGCTCCTGCACTACTCCAGGTTCTTTTAAGTGAACACTTTAAAGTAACCAATGACCTCAGGATAACCTCACCTATGCAGATGCCGGTTCAGTGGCCTGGACGATCATACCTGACGGAGTCCGCCTGCTCGATCCTTCTGCCGCAGAGACAATGGAATGATAATGAGTACAAACATTCCTCTTGAGAACAAAGCAAGCATGGTGGCATTGTTTTACGGTGTTTGCATGTTTCATGTAACAGGAAGCTTCTAGTGAACCGATGACCTGGAACCTCTGGTCCTTTCCTGGCATTGCTGATGGCATCAGTTGTGTTAGTGGTCATAATCTGGTTCAAAACAAAGCTTGGACTGTAACCTTTAAAAGAGTTAATACGTCAATAAAATGACGTCGGCTCAAAGCTCAAGAACTGGCGGGGGGAGTGGCTATGAGAAATGAAGGAAAGCAACGCACTGCTGATTTAAAGAGATTGTGTGAGAACGTATGCAACATTTGCTTTACAGTATTAGCTTACATAACACAGTTTAAGAGATTTAAGAGCCATACAAGCTGAAGTGTCTCTGGACACTACTCTGCTATCTTTAATAAGGCGAGCAGTTGCTGTCAGAGTGAGCACTGTGGGGACTGTGTTGAAGAAAAGAGCTGGGACTGAGTTACATAGCAAGTGTTCCCACTGCCACCCTTGGCTGTCTGGGCATTGTAGGCACTAAATCCAGCGACCTTTCAATGCAAGATGAGGGCATCATTTGTTACCTTTTGCTTTCAGTACGAAACACATAAGCCGACGAGAGCATGCCTCTTGCCAAAACAGCCCCGGAGCCACTGTAAACATTCCTCTTTTTCATCCATCAGGTTAGCAGCCCTCAACGTGCGGTTGGCAACATCTACTGCGTGCTTCGCTACGCAGGCCGACGAATTTACTGCGCCTCGCTGAAACAGCTGTGAAGCCGCAGCTATGAGCGGATGATTTAGCAGGACGCTGACAGGGCTGGAGAACTCGAGAAGGGTGGAGAGGACTTGGAGTATCCCATCAGCAATGCGTTTGCTCACTTGGGACCTTGCTTCCCGTGGCATCGTGGGCCGGGCCCGACTCGAAAGCCCTTTTCGCGGAGATGCAAGTGCAGCCGTTCATCTTCGCTGACAAACCTTGAACGGCTGCCCGTCAGATGACACAAAGGGCGCAAGAGTCAGGGATTTTTTCCTCGCCCCTGGAGAGGATTAAATAGGTGAGCAGAAGTTCACTTAATGTGAAGAACGAGCCTCTGTTCACACCGTTTCGGAAAACGAATGGAAATGGAATACGCAGACGAAGCAAAAGCTCATTAGCCCCCTACTTGAGCCGAGGGCCCTTTGAGAGCACTGTCTGTGCTTGGCTATTCCGCCACTTGGTAGCTTTAGTAGTTCTTTCGCAGGGCATTCATTTCTAGCTAAAGCACATCCAAAGCCAAGACTGAACAATATCCTGACTGCAAAACACTTCATCTTCACAGACGTTTGCTATATTACTGGTAACAGGTGGAAAATGATGAAAACTCTGAAAAGGGGATAAAGAAAAACTCAACAAAACTGTGAGTCATTTAAACAACCCACACCATCTGAAGATGTCAGGCAGTGCCACATGAAAGGCTACTGCCAGCCGACTATAGTCCACAAAAACTGATGCGTGCTCCTCCTCTCACACATGGCAAATAACATTAACAGACAGCAGACTGGAATATCCTGTCTTCATGTACTAACCAGCCGAAACCACACGGAGCATTAATGTTATTGTAGGGTTTGCTCATTATCATGCATGGTCAATTAGTTATCCCAAGCCTGGAAAAAGAGCTGGCTTCTGCATACCAGTTGACTCACTACCACAAGGTGTGCAGCAGCTTTACTCTGAAGACATGTTGACACCATGAAAAATAAGTTTGACACCATGGTTACCATTGTGGTACAAGACCAAAAAAAAAAAAGGCAGTGTGTTTCCAAAGCGGGCAGGTTGTTACAGGGGAGCTCTAAGAAGACCTCATATTGGGATGCATGGTAATAAAACAAAACAAGAACAAATACGTGGTAATGATGGATAAAAGACGTCTTGTATAACAAAACCGGGACTGCACCATGAAAGAAAATCGAGGTAGTTTGAAAAGATTAATTTCTGTATTGGGACATCTGCAAAAATGAGGTAAACACCTCATTTTTCAAACACTGAGAGAAACGGTATTAGACTTGTCCACCCAAAACATCGAACCAGCATTCCACAAGGTCCCACAGTGCACCTTTTGTTTATGAGTGTGTATTGGTGCAAGTCTCTTGGTTTCTGTAAATCCATGTGGCAGTTCAACAAAGCCCATTCTCTTTTGTTTCCAAACCACCCATGGCAAAAAGGGAGGCAACTGCTTATCGTATTACCAGAGCTCTTCGTATCTGTCTCTGTTCTACTGGAAAGGCTTAGCCATAAGTCAATCCCATCTTTCCTCGACCAGCTTTAGTCACTCTTAATTGGGTATTACATAACCCCAGCCAGCACCCTAACAGTAGGACGGACGTAAAGTGACCAGAGCTAAATTGCTTTCAGAAGGACAAGAGGGCTGGCCAAAGTACTTGAAATGACACCACCATTTATGTCATCAAAAGCTAAGGTTCACTGGCAACAGTGTATGGTTCCAACATAGAGATATCAAGCTTATTAGAACCACTGTTCCCTGGGGTGGCCTATATTCTATCTGCTTCTTTATCTCTTTTCCATCACAATAGATGTTTCCCTCATTTCTGTGCACACTGAGCTCCCTTTCCATTGGGTCATGCTGTTTGAAGCTCACTTGTAATGAGAGTGGAAAATCCATCAGTGTGTCTGGGAACACACAGTTGTTTCCCAAATGGAAGTGTGCATTGTACACCTACATTTACATGAGTTGGGGTTTCACTCTGACAGAGCTGTTAGACCGTCCTTACAACAATATTAGCAGTGTTCCAGTTCCTTGTCCACCCAAGTCCTTTCCTAGTGCTCATCAGGGGCACTGCCAGCCAAGAGTCAGCCAGCTCATCATTAACAGTAATACCTTGTTTAGACCTTGTCATAATTCACCGGTCTTTATTCATTCTAAATATGGTCTTTACTTTCAGCAGCCTGGCAAAACACAAATTGCTTCACAAGTGTTGAGATGTATTCTGTGTACCTTTTAGTTGAAAGTCTCTTCCTCTGGTTCAGATTTATGGCCTCTCTATGGGCGGTAAATGGCTCTGCTCCTCAGGATGCTGCCTGTCTCACTTTCTTCGCATGCAGGAATCAATGGGCATTGGCATCATCTCACTGATGTTTTTTGAAAGTGCTATCCTGGTAAGGCAAGCTGCGGACACACAGACGTCTCCATGGACCTCTGGAAAACAAGACAACACAGCACACGACACCTGGGCAGCATCTCCGCTGAAAGCAGTTTGGGTCGGTCCGAGGAATATTTCACCCAAAAGCACTGACATAGTTAACAATGGATAAAAGGCTCATGGGCAGCAGCTATCATGAACTCATACGCTCCTACTAACTTCCATTCATTACGGACGTCATTTGTTTTTCTTCCAGTGAAATATTTCATTATAGAAACGAAATATGTGTGTTTGGACTGGGCTTCTCACAAGAGTTAAAGCACATATGCTGTAAACACTACTGCTCTTTTATTTATAGGCTTAAAATGGCACATAAGGGGACTATCTGACTTCAAGGAAAGCAGACTAACACACTAGGGTGTCAGTAGAAGAGTGCTTTGCTTTAACCTGACTTCACTGTCTACACAAGACCACCATAAGGTGTCTGTCTGGAAAGCCCGGGGACAGTCTTAAGTCTTAACTTGCTTTAGTATTTCATTTTGTATTTCATTTTTCATTCAGTAGCTTAATGAATCATTACTACTTGCATGTCTCGAACACTCAAAATAGTTACAAGTAATTTATCTCGGTAGGACATGTGTTTTATATAGAGCTAAAGACTACATGACTTTAGAATGAATACAAATAAATATAAATAAAGCAAGAAGGTAATTATTAGACAATGGTTCAAGTTTGAGGCCCCTAGGTAAAGCATAAGTCCAGATGAAACCTGGAATATGTTTTTGATCTACTTCAAGATTAAACATTAAACAGTCCGAACTGAAACTTCAGCATGGATTTGTGAGGTTGAAATACTGTAGGAATTACTTCAAAACAGGTTGTTTTTGTAGCTTAGTTTACATATATGGACTGTGTGGGCTGGGGAGCAAATGATATGTCACCATTTAAAAAAGCAATAAAATACAATTTTCCATGAAATGGGCCCTATAATATCATAAAAGAATATACTCAGTAGAATATACACAGTAGTTTGGCTCCTGAGTTCTCTGTGCACTCAATATTGGGCACTGAGATGGTTAAAGGAACACATCCACACAAATCTGTATTTATATTAATGGAATTGTTTTAATAAACAAACAAATTTTATAGTATTACATAGCTATCAGAGGCAAACACATTCATTTCCAACCATTTCCAAAACTGCAAAGCTAAGGCCTTCCAGTGCAGTGCTCTGATGATGAAATCAGGGCCTGTCTTATCAACATTTGTTTGTTATTGAATCAGAATTATGGAAATGGCCCCTTGAATTATAGCAATGACTCTCTGCACTCCTTCAGAATCAAACAACAGGTGTCTTTGTCAAACTTGAGGGATGAGAGTGGGGCTCTGGAAAGGGGGTTGGGGGGAAGGGGGAGTGCTGGGGTGGGGGGGTTGAGTTTCACTCTTTGAAAGTGATATGGGGTGGACTGCATTTCTCAGGCCTCCCCCCCCCCCCGCCAAATCTGGTGCTGAAGGATAGACCACCCAACTCTCAGCACTTTGAGGGAATGCTCATGCCCACTGCCTCCATCACTCTGCTCTGAGGAAGTCATTCATTTAGGCATTACATGTACAGCTGAGGATGGAAACCAAAACACATGTAGAGAACAAAAATAAAATACTGATACTAAAAAACTAATAGCACAGGGGAAAAGTTAGAGTTATTATTTATCTATTCATGTATTTTTGCTTGTTTCTTCGGCAAAAAAAAGGACAAAGCTGATACATACAGTAGCATGTAGTACCTTAAAGCTTGCTACCCGCTGACACTGATGAATGTGAGGCACAGGGTGGATTTAACTCACAGGAGAGAGGCGCTAGCATGAGCAGGAAGGGCTTGGACTGAGCTGAAGGGCGTTGAGTCTATTGTCTCAGCCTGAGGCCTCAGCCAGCCAAGATGCTCTCAGCCGACTGGCTTGTAAAGCGAACCTTTGTCTGTGACAAATGGCTATGGCATTTTCAACTCTGGCACTGGAGGCTCCTAAGGGAACCTTTTACGGTATGAACAGTGAACCACGCATAGGGCAGAAACTCATTATAAAACCCCACCAAATGCACTTGAAGGCAAAAAGGCTTTACACTGACGTCCCACTTTTTCCACATCTAATCAAATTGCAGCAGCTTGGGTCGGAGTTGTATGTTCATCACACTCAAAAGCCAGGACTGGAATGGGAACAAGGAATGGTCAGATTATTCAAAGAAGCTTTCATTCTGTATATCAGAATCAGAATCAGAAAAGGGAGCTCCCAGAGGGAGCTGCTTTACTTTAATGTATGTATGTGTATATATATATAATTTCATCAGCTTCATCCCCATTGAAGTGTTAACTAATGCCAGGCTGGTTGAAAATCAGCTTCAGATAGTGTGTAGTATTGTTCATATTTAGTCTCAATAAATGAGCTATTTCAAAGTGGCAGCCAACGTTCACAGATGATCTAAGAGCGCTGTGTTGCTTATGCATCATTTTGCACATCTAGCCGCATTGTACTACATTCATGACACTTATGATGGATTATTTCTTCGTTCATCACCACAAGCAAAGCATATAGTGTGTAGTTGCATGCTGTGATCAAGCACATTTTATTTGGAGGCAAACTATGGGAAAGTTCTCATCTGACATGTCAGAAGCAAAAAAAACGCCTGGATGCAGGAGTCTTCGAGCCAAGTCAGTGCCAATAAGAAGATCCTGTCTTTGCCAGAAAGACCTACTTACTGTCATGGCTTTGCATGAGATACACCACTGGCTTGTGCAGATTTGGACAGAGAGCCGTCTATTCATCAGGCATAAAAATCTCATCCTGTCTGAGAACCTGTTGTAACATAGTGCAGTCAGAAGAATCAATCCAAAATGCTAAACACATGTTCTAAACCCAGGCAGATCCAGAACACAGATAAACAATTTAGTCGTTTTTCCAGAGGCATTTAGATCCAGAATTCTTTTGGAATTATGCTCAGAGGCAGAGAGACACTTCCTTAACTAACTTTTAGAATAACTGAGTCATGTTAATAGTGAAGCTTTGTAGTCTTACTGAAAGATATCGGTAAAGACAACACTTTACTTAATAAATCTCTCAACTCCAATGCACATCCACTGCATTTCATTCTGCCAGAGACCCTCCATCCTGAATGGTGCCTAGGCTATCAGTAGTCACCCTCCAACAAGTCTAACCACATTTTCCATCAATTAATTAAATGCAGCGAGTGGCATACATACGATTAGCCATTAAAAAGAGCATTGATTTCACCACGTAACAGGGTGACCGCAGTGTCATGACTGAAACAGAAGGCCACATATTTGAGAAGTGTTTTCTAAAAACATCAGTGTCTGAACTGCAAGAAGCCAGGATGAGTTTTGCTCCTCTGAAGGAAACTTGAGCTCCCCTGAAAATAACGATATCTGAAGTTTGGGGGAGGTAATGGATACTGAAAATAGTGCTCTGGATTTCCAACAACAAGGCACAGGTTAAACCAAGGCACATTCAAGTGACAATAAATTGGGCGAGTTTGTTCCTGTCCAGTGGTCTATTTCATCAGCAGAAAAACATTTTTCACATGTGTATGGATCTGTTGATGCACTGCATTATTTGCGGTTGCTCAAAGCCCAGTCAAGTTTCACACCTATCTTGTTGTGTCCGAACTCTTGGATGTTTTAGTCTGAAACCAAAACAGCAGGCGCGAAAGGCGGAGCAGGCCAGACCAGAGACCAAGGTGGTCTCGGTTTCGACCAAACTGAGCCATGGTTTGGCTTGTTTGGAATATGAAAACACTTTTTTTAATGGTTTAGACTTTTGGACCAATCACTAGAAGTTTGAGGCAGACCATCAAAGAAAAAGAAGTGGAAGAGAAGTAAAAGTTAACCTTAGTAGCACAGGGAGAGAAGGAGACAAAATTATTTGATTGTCATTTGGTCCAACTAAAAATAATCAAAGTGCTTAAGAAATGTATCATATATGTTAACATGATAGTAGTAGTATGGCAGTAATTAATTCAAACATTTTCCTCAATTCAAATGGAAAATGCTGAATGAACATGCTAATGTCAGACGCACGCCCAACTACAAACCAATCAGTGTCAAGTAAGGGGGAATGAGCCTATGCAGGTGATAATATAACGTAGGTCAGTCGTGCAAAACTTTTCAGTGACGCTGCAAAACTGTAATATGAAAGCAAAGCTGAACAGATAAAATGTATAAAACGTAACAAAACCATGAACCTTGGTCCAGACTTTCAGGTGTGAAAACGCTCTTAATTGGTGTCAGAACTACTGTGTACACGTGTAGAATCCTGCATATGCATATTTGTCCAGTGAAGTAACTCTCTATTTGAGTCATCTTTTTTTCTAGACAGTTTCTTGTTCTAACTCAGATCATTTTTTACATGGCTATTTTTACTTATGTCTGAGTAATTATTATTTCAAAGTAACAATCCTGGGACTTTTTGGAGACTCGACCCACCTCTGATTACGGCACAAGATTGTGAAGCTGAAAAAATAAGAAATGTTTTTGTCCTGCCACCAGACAGACGCTCTGTTTCAGAAGTGAATTCCTAATCATCTGTGAGAATGGACTCTTTATAAGCACCCTGAACATACATCCCATGCCCTGGTCTGGAAACAAGACTATGAATAAATATGAGGTGCTTAAATCAGACCACAAATTAGGCAAATGAAAGCTAGACATTAAGGAATTTCATTAATAGAGTATCATCCCAGCTGTACGGAATAGACGGCGTGTAAATCAACTAAGACTTAAATCATTTGGCATTTAAAGCAATAGCTTTGCTCATGGAAAGTCATGTCCACGATTAATTTCTCTCCGAGAATTTTTTCGTCAAAACGCTTACTTCATCCTACACTTTGTTCATTACAGCAAAAACATCTGGCTGACAGGTTTTCTTGTCTTTAAAAAAGAAAAAAAAGAAAAAAAAAAGTTGAGCAGTTTCATTCCCCTAAACAGGGAGAGGAAGGTTCGGGATTTGCCAGAGCAGACTGCGATCTACAATTACACCATGACTTTCAGCCCTAGTTAGTTAGACAAAGGGTCAGGAAAGCAAGAAAGACACTAATCCGGCCCTGGTTGTCAGTGACTTTTCAATACTCCGATTACAACATTTCCAGGAGTGCAATTTTCTGAAAACAATCCGTTTTCCCCTCATTATCCTCTACACCGCATATCTTTACAAATGACCTCCCCAACAGAGAAAAATAGCTACATTGATAACAACCAGGACTGGACGACCTCACAAGAAACATTAAATCATGACATCCAAGTGCATCAGAAAGTTAGTTCAAGAAGACAAGATAAAAAAAAGAAGCTCAGTCATCCGAATTTATGGAAAGAGATAAAACATGAATCCCAGCTGCAAATGCTGGCGTAACATTTTAATCTGTGGTCCTTTTAAGATATCTTCAGAGAGGTTTTCAAATGATTTGATCATCTAGTACAGATCACTGTGAAAGAATACACACATTAATTCTGGCTTACTTCATAATTAGGTCCGATCTGATCTGATACTCAGTATCGGTACTGGTCCAGTACAGACCAAAATTACTGGAATGTTCAAAGAAAAAAAGTGTAAAGCAAAGTGGCTGTTTTTGTTACGCATGAACCACAGCACAGCACCCAGTGTGAACAATGTGTAATTCTCCTCTGCGCTTAACTCATTCATGAAGTGAAGTAGTGGGTAGCCAGTAACAGAGTGCCAGGGGAGCAGTGTGTGGGGACGGTACCTCATTCAAGGGTACCTCAGTGGTGCCATTGGTATTCCTGGGATTCAAACCCACAACCTTCCAATCTCAGGGGCAATTCACTAAAAATCAGATCTGCCTGAACTATCACATAAACGCTTAATTAAACTTTGAGCAAAATGCCATTAAAAGATGTACTCTGACTCAAGCCAGGAAACAGCAAATGAGCAATAAGGCTGTCTCAGATGGGGAACTATGTAGAAACTATAATGCAAGTTAAGGTTAGGTTAAGCAAAGTGCATCCAGACAAATATATTATTAACTGCTTAATTATTTACAAGAGGGGGAAAAGTCATGGATTAGTAATGGTATCAGCAGATAATCAAGATTTATTGGTATTGGACATGAAAAAGTGGTACTGAGCCACCTCTAATATGTATAAAATTACTGAAGATCACTTGGCGTATCAAGGTTTCACAGAGCATTCCTAACCCAGAGCAATCCCAGTATCCTCTGCAGAGGCAAAAGAGGTACATTTATATACAACGGATATAGACAAGAGACATCCCTTTCAAAATATTCCCATTTTGTTGCTTTGCAGCCTGAAATGAACCCCGCCGCCCCC
>JBBPCX010000032.1:18254060-18265790 GCA_037974365.1 Hydrocynus forskahlii | reverse complement strand
CCCCCCCCCCCCCCCCCCCCCCCCCCCACCAAAAAAAATGAATAAATACAGCTGTATTTACTCAAGTTATCAAAAGAAAAACCTTGTAAACTCAGTCAGGTGTAACTGATCACCTTTTCCATTGCACACCATTGCACACGATCAGGTTTTGATTTGGTCACTCGTTTTGATTTGGTCAGTATACAAATGACGATTCATGGAACATTCCAGTGCATGGTAGTGCAACTGACAGCAAACAATCAACAGTCAGAGCACTGTCAGAAGATCTCAGGGATAAAGTTTTGGAAAGGACAAGTCGTCAGCTTTTATAACTAAAAAAGACTGGTGAAATTTTTCAAGCCTGGTGATTGCCATGGAAAGCCTTGCTCTCTAAATACAAAAGGCTTTATAAATTCCTAGGAGCACAGAAAAGTCAACAGTTAAGAAGTGGAAATTGTTTGGTATTCCTTGGACCATCCTTGGATCAGGCCATACCTCCAAACTGGATGGAAGAGCAAGTAGGAAACTGCTCAGAGAAGCTACCCAGAGGCCTGTGGCAACTTTACAGCAGCTACAGGAGTTTATGGTAAAGAGTGGTCATCAAGTGCATGTGACAATAATATCACAGGAGCTCCACACACGTGGCTTGTATGGTTGGGTTGCAAAAAAAGCCATGCATAAAGAAAGGCCACCTTAAGATTTGATTGGGCTTGAAGAGTCTAAAGCCAAAAGGAAAAATGTGTTATGGTTAGATGAGACCAATATCAAACTATTTGGCCACCATCCAAAGAATACCATTCCCACAGTAAAGCACGGCGGTGGTAGTATCCTGTGGTGGGGGTGTTTCTCTGTATATATAGGGCAAAATACCATCAAATTCTTGTAGAAAACTTGCTGCCCTCTGCCAGAAAGCTATCAATGGCGAGAAGTTTCACCTTCCAATATGACAGTGACCCAAAGAACACAGCAAAACTGACCACACCGTGGCTGAAGGAGCAAAAGCTGAAATGTCCTTGCATGGCCCAGTCCAGACTTAAACCCTACTGAAAATCTGCAGTAGGAGACTGCAGTCCACCAACAGTCACCATCCATTTTGACTGGGCTTGAACAGTTCTGTAAAGAAGACTTTTACACAGTCTAGACGCAAAGTTGGTGGAGAGGTATCCCAAGAGACTGAAGGCAGTAATCACAGCAAAAGGTGGTTCCACAAAGAACTGATACAGGGGGTGATACTTTATCTGTATCAGTGACTCTGTTTTTTGTTTTTGTATTTTTCTGAATTGGATGTTATTTTTCTGCATGGTTCTGAACTGGATGTTATTAGCTGCATTAAATAAATACAGCTGGAATTTCAGGCTGCAATGCAACAAAATGTGAATATTTTGAAGGGGAGATTCTTTTCGACACCCACTGTACCTCCTGCTTACTAGGTTTTTTCATCGTCAGCTTAAATACCAAAAAAAAAAAAGGCCGGTGAAATTTTTCAAACCTGGTGATTGCCATGGAAAGCCTTGCTCTCTGCTGGCCTATAGTGAAACAGCTCGTTTGTAGTATCTTCCTACATCTGTTTAGTACAATCTCTGAGTGGAGAACAACATGTTCTGCTCACAGCTCTGTTTTTTTCTCCCTAACTGGCCAACTTACAACAGGACACCTGCCACAAGTGTTTGTGTCTCTGGTATAAGGATCTGCACTCCAGCCGCCCAAGTTTCCTCAAGCTTGACAGGTTGTTAGGGGTAATCGTAAAAAAGCACATGCAATATTTCTGCACTTCTCCTCCATGGCTCTTGGTTTGCAGAAATGTGGCACCAAATGTGAAAAAAAAAACGAGGCCTATTGCTACAAGGCATAATTTTAACACTTACTGAAGCATTACATAATACCTTGCAGTACATACAGATTTATGTCAAACTCCAGGAAGCTGCATTGCATAAGTTTGAATTCGTTTTTTATTCTCCACTGTCTTATGGTATCTCTGAAACACTGAAATCCTCTAATGCATCCTGAACATTCACTGATCTGTCAAATTTTCTGCAAATTGCAATAATGGACATATACAGTGATGGCGAATGGAGCTAGGGGTCTCAATGGCTCCAACACAAATGTCGACTTTTTGCAACCACCAGTGAACCCACACATGTTTTATGAGTTTTCATATGTAATTCCTCTTGAAGAAATGTTGGGTTTTTTTTATGCCAGCTTGTATGTAAACATTTGGGCGACCCTATCCAAATCCTATAAGACAGAGTACTGCAGAGAACACAAATCTGCACAATTTAATACACTTTTACTTTTCATTTCATTGCTGAACTGAACATATTGGCAAAAATAAATCCGAAAATGTGGCCTGTGCAAAGGTTATAGCACATTTTGTCTTTTAATTTTTTCCATTTGTTAAACACCTACATTTTTTTGCATACAACTGACTCAATCTCTGCCACAAATAGAATAAAAACACATTTTTAGGCCTAGAGCTTATTCCAGAACTATCATAAAGCAATGTCATAAAGCATGAAGTAGCCTATCTGCAAACAAATCATGTAAGAGCTTCCTGTGAGGTAGCTTTAAGTGGCTTCTTGGGATGTCTGGTTCCCATCACTATCACTGTGAACAGCTTTGACTCTGTATACTTCTCCTGAATGGTGTCTCATTCGAAATGCCTTTTTCTTTTTTACATCTTATTGACATCATTATTTAAAAAAATTGAAAAACGAGTAGAGAGCCAGACAAACCACTGGCTATTCTAAATGAGAGGTGATGACAAGAAGGGAATGAAAGAAAGGTTGTTTTGACTTTATTGTGCATTGCTGCGGTGTTCATGTAGAATGTTCAGCTCTGAATTCTCTGGGAATACTGAACCAGTGCCACTACCTCAAAACAAGCATGTAAATATTGCCTTAGTTGGTGTGCTTGTGTGCTTTGAACCCAGAAAAACAGCCTGGCATTCGCTGACTGGAGCTTTAGGAAGAGAATCCGCATAGTCCATCGATCACGATCGAACACATGCGCTTTACATGCGAAAAGAACAAAAGTCATGACGCACCACCCTGAAAGTTCAAAAACCATTTCCAAACACATCGCCGCCACATTTGAGGCAAGCAGAAAACCCGAAAAAGCATTCCAGCCAATTTTTCATGCTTACTAAATAAACTTTGACCCTCATTATTAGTTTTCTTGCGCTCGCAAGAGATGAGACCAATAAATCAGGAGGGCGCTTTGACGTCAGATAATGAGCCAGCCCTCAGGTGAAGCATTTGTATGTGTCAACAATGGACGAGGGGGAAAAAAGCCTTAGTCAGGCCATGAAGCGAGAGATGATTAAAGATGCTGAGAGAAAAGTCATCCAGGCAGAGCCGGGAGGCTGCGAACTGGCCACGGTTCAGAGTCAGCACTGTGGTCCTGTGGAATGCCTAAAAATAACGGCGACGCGAAAAGATTACTTACATCACCCTCATCTGAACTTTCCACCATAATTAACTAATGTGTCTCTATTTATCATATTCTGACAGTTCATGCTTTTAGGGCAACCTGAGAGCTTTGATTTATTTGTTCAAAAAAGGAGGGCCAGTTTGCTCCCTCTAGTGGCCCAGCAATGAGGGTTCCACAGATGCGGAGTGACTGGACTGTAGTTGGACATGAGTTTGCACTACAAGGCGCGCATCACGCTTCAGACCCTACCCCAGCAAAATAAAAAAAATGCACAAAGAAGACTTTTACATGTGTAAATCACCTTTTCCACCATGGGTTTTTCAATATGTGTGCATTTAAGTAAAGTGGCCCTTATAGTCACATGTGAACACACCAGACAGTGTGAATACTGGGAAATACTTCACCCAAGTGAAGCAACGGGCAGCCAGCAACAATTCTTTGCTCACGTGTACCTCATTGGTGCCACTCGCAATCCTGGGATTCAAACCCCTTAGAGAACCCCTTAACCACCAGGCCACCAGTTTCCCCAACAACAGGTTCCACTGAGATTAGTAGGAGCAGTTCAGAAAAGGAAACCATTGTCCAAGATGAACCTACTCTGATGGGCATAGAGCATGCTTACATAGGAATTTTAGCAAAACTTTTCTTTACTGACAGCCGCCAAACACTATTCGGAATATTTGACAGAAGTTGAGGTGTCCCCAAACTACAGATCACCAAAAAGTGGAGGAGTAAAGAGCAAACTAGTGCACACATTCAGTGCTGACTACAGCCAAACATCATATTCCCAGCAGCGGTGTCTTCAGGAATGTGTGTACCATACGATCTCCATAAATTACAGCCACGAGCAGGAATGTTGACAACACCTTGAGCCCATAACTGATCACAGTAACTGGTCATTATGTCAAAAGTCTGTGGAGGACAGAAAAAAAAAACAAGTGAAAAATTTCCCATGTACTCTGAGTGGAGAATCTCCAAAAGGTGGAAATGACCGTTTGAGGACAGCTGTCAATGCGAATGAGCAAACTGAGTGACTTGCTCCCCGAGCGCTGTGTACATGGCTGCCCTCTGCTTCGCTTGGTGAATGGGTTAAACACAGAGAATAATTCTGTGATGTTCACTGTGTACTGTGTTGTGTTCACGAATGACAAAAATGGTCGCTTTACACTTTACTGACTTGGGGAGAAGGAAAGAGAGGGAGACAGGCTGAAGGGGGGGGGGCAGGCTGGGGCTGGGGCTGGGAGGGGTGACCAGCTGGATTGCCATGTAAATAGTTGTGAAGATAGGTAGACCCTGGACCAGTGCCAAGGGCTCTACAAAGGCCTTCTAACATCTGTTTGAGACTAAATTCCTGCTCTGTGTTTGAGAAAGAATAACACTGTTGCCTCAAATGGAGTCGTTTTCTCATGATCAAGCAAGACACTTCTTTATACAACCAGTGTCCAGGTTCAGAGTGACATAATTGCATATGTCAACAGCCTGGCCGGAGGATTACTGAAGATGGCTCGGAGATTTCTCAGCAGCAGAGTGGAGGAGACCGCTGGAGAAGATTCAACTGATTGTTTTCCACTCCTCCTCCAGTCATTCCATGAATGTTGAGCATTCTGTAGTCCTAGGTGTCTGCACAGCAGTGAGTAAGCAGACTTATATAAAGGGTGCCTTCTCCATGATAATGAAATGGAACCTAATCACAGTTCAAAATCACAAAGAACTTTGTGAGACAGGATGCTTGAATGTTTACTGAGGTTTTCTCTTTGGCCCTGGGGCAGGCTGGTTGCATGTTATCCTACAAATCACCGAAATGACAGTTCTAATGTCTGGTTCAGGCTTAGGGCTTAGCATTCCCCTAGATTTCTTCAGACACAGCAGGAAATGGGGCAAACCACAAGTTAGAAGTAGAAATGTCAACTTGCAAACCAAATTCTCAAGAGGCCAAGAGTGAAATACACATAAAGCGTTCAAGTGGGTTGGAGGAAAAGTAGCTACGGTGTTACTGGGGCGGAACTTTGGGGGTCGCATGACACAATCCACTCCCTCTCTCTCCACATAGAGCATATGAAACTAATTTGTATAACAAATGTTGGTTTTAGACAGCGTTCTTCACCAACTGGTGGCTCTTCAAGAGCCGCAGCACTCCATTCATTAAGAGCTAAAGGCAAAGCAAACAAATTCATTAATGCTATCTACATCCAGGATGGCCAAGCCAAGCAGGTCCTTGAAACGCTACACCATTACCTAAATTCGCATGCATCTGTCCGTGTCTTCACTCAGCCCTGGGCGCGCACGCCGCCTGGCCTTGACTGAGGCCGGGAGGACCACCTGCGTGAAAGGGGAGCCCCGGCATGTTATGTCTCTGCAACAGAATAAAATAACATAGGATCCAGCTCTGCAAATAACTCTGTGCAGCGGATCGTTTTTCCGGGCGCAGCCCCGATACAAAGGTAAAATAAGAACAGATGATATCATACTCTGGGATTGGGGAGGGGATGGATTTGCTTTCAAATGCACAGAACACATGATGGTTGGGGCTAAGTCCTTTCTGTGAGGGGCCCTGAAATATGGCATCCCTTACCAAGGCCACCCTCACTGCAGACGAGTAGCAGGTAATGGCTTTGAGGCAGTCATGCTAAGGACTGATGATCTTGGCTTTTTAAATGGCTAACACTGCAAGAGAAAAATACACTGTTGTTTGTATTTGTGGTACAAACGTTCTTTAACTGAATGAGAATTCCCAAAGGAACCCTCACTGCAGACTAGTGGCAGGCACCGGCATTGTAGTGGTCACACTAAGGACATGGACTGCAACTGTAACCCGTACCCTGCAACTGATAATGATGAGATAACATGGTTTAGTGGTAATGGCTGTAACACCGCCAGAGATGAATGTGCTACCATTATTGCATGTAGCATCAAAGCATCACTATTTCATGTAATGTTAACATATGTTTTACATGATTTTTCTTCAAGCCCTAGGCATCTCACTTTAACCTAATCCAAGAACCTCATAGGGGGAATGAAACGTTAGTCCTCGTTCCCACTAGCAAACCTGCCAAGGCTTACTGTCTTACTTTGATTCTTGAGAGGAAAGAAGTGACAGAACATCAGCCATGCATTGTGGTCATTATCTCTAACCTTTATCGTTCAGAAACCCTCTGCATATGGGAACATTTTCTACTCCTGATTTTTTTTCCTCAGCACTCATAAATCCAACATGTCAACTATAAAATATAGCTGACCAGTAACAGATGTAGTTACATAGGTTTTTAAAAAATCAAAAAGCTGATGCCAAGAGCACATTTTGTGGATGTTTTCATGCACATAACATTGATTGAAATGCTTTTAGACTTTGACTACTCTTTGTCACTGAGTATGAGTATGCAAAGGATGGGCAGCTCAGACGCATACCCACTCTAATTTCCTTCATTAGACTGATGACAGGTTGATAGCTCTCCATGGAGTTTGGTAGAAATCAGTTGACAGGTGTTGATTCTGGTGTTCATTTGAGGATATTAACACTTGGAGTGTTACACAGTGGTTTGATTAAGCCTTATTTCAGGGAGTAGGCATACAACTGAAGAGTGGATATGGTTCCCAACACTGGACTCGCACTTCCTTTTTGTTCAGTGGCGGCCATAACTTAACACACTCTGAGAACGACATATAAATTAAGGTGAGAATTATACTGATTTTTAAAAAATAATGACTGAAAACAGTTTATTCTCAGTTGTTAATCTGTTACAATAGAAAGTGTATTGTCATTTTTCTTTTATAAGTGAGTTTTGTAATGCTATCGGTGGAACAGGCTCTTAGAAGACTGGTGAAGTTTTTTGTTTGGTTGTGTTTGTAATTTTTGGGATGAACTAATGATTGGCATGAAATAATAATGACACCTCTTGTTCATCTTGTTCACTACTGAACTTGTGACCTTGCCATCTACCAATGGAAAGTGATCTAGCTTTGAATTGCAAGCAGCGGACATACCTGAAATGTAATCAGCCTGTCTATTTAATGGATTGCATTTCTGTTTTTTTGGTCTGTTTGGCATCACCAATCAAATGATCACTGAGACATGAATGATGTGGGGGTTACCACCTTCTTTGTTGACAAATCAGCTTCGCTTCATAAGGTTTCAAAGAAAAATGGTAACTAATCCAAGATTAATTGTAGACTAGAGAACCACGAGCCTGAACATGCTCCATACCAACTACAGCAGCAGTCCTTAATGTTTTTAGTCTAAGACCCTCTTTGTGGACAGGATGTGCCCCTTTTTCCTGTGCCCCCAGTTTGAGACCTAAAGTGAACTACAGTGCCAAGTGAACATGGTGTAAGATATATGGGTAACATGAAAGCAAAACTGGGGCTACATCAATGTACTGCCTTATTAGGTACAACTTCACTCCTGGGTGAAGATCTCCACATTACCTTGCCATGTTTATGAACTTTTTATCACCAAACTGGCACCCAAACCAGGTGTGCAACCATGACAGAACAGTGCAAGAACAACACGCTGTTCTTACTCATCCAGACATCAGTTGGCAAGTAATAAGACACAATTATTCCACCCTGTTCTTTTTTTTTTTGCCCAATCGGAAAACATACCTGGAGGCTGGGGATTTCCTAAAACGATAAACACCTGTACCTTCTAAAATGTGTTGCTGATTAAAGCCCTTTATTTTGGCCTCCCCAATCTGAGACTGATATGTTTCTGCACCTTATGGCTAATTAAATCTGCCTTTGCCTTTGTTTATGTTGCATCCACAGACAGACATGTAAGAACTCATGGCCGTTGACATGCACCCTCACTTCTTGCACAAGTCGGTGCCTGTCGAACATGCTGTGAATCAAATTAAAAGCTCCGAATTAAATCATAAATTACAGCCATTGTCCCAGTGACTCTTACCGATTCCACTTTCACGTCCTCTGTTCGGGCTAGAGAAGACAGTGGATTTCCAGGTACTGCACGTATCAAATCTGATATTTCCTCCAAAGCTGAAGCTACACTTACTGTCTGCTTTGTTAGAAACACCTACCTAGTATTCCCTTTTCACCTCACAGTAAAAAGTTCCCTCCACCTCACTGGTCCATTATACAAACTAGAGCCCTGTTGTCATGAACAAGCTGTCCCCCTCTGCTTGGGGTGGACGATATGCCAAAAATGTAACATCAGGATACTAAAGGAGTTTCCACAACAAAAAATATATCAGGATATTTCTTTTTTTCTCTACATCTGATATGTCGGAATGGACAAATAAAGAACCAGTAGTGACATATTTAAAAACACTATTAACAACTAAGAACCTACTGATTTTAATCAACATTTTACACACTGTTCTGAATCCAGTGAACCAGAACTTCTTGTGCTTTCTTTGTAATGAGACATGCAGTAAGCTGGTGTTCTAGAGGTATTGCAATATCCACAATATGCTCTAAAAAGCATTGTGATGTGACGTTTTATAATAACAATAAATAGTCATATTGTCTGGATTCACCTTCTACCCCATTTACTACTGGCCATGCTCAGTACAACAGTGATGGTTTTCAGTGTCACTGCTATTCTTGCAAAATAATTGTTAGAAGTGTTTTGGCTTGAAAAACAGCTGTGTACTGTAAAATTCTTCAAGGTGCATTAACTTTTACAGTGTTTGTGTGTGTCTTGGACTTAAAGGCACATTCTGGCCTGCAGCTGTGTTGTGCAGTATGTTGTCGTGCGGCATTATATCCCTCAGCCTCAGATGTTTTGTGAAGTGTTTTATACCATGTTCATGTTTTCATTCATTCTGATCTCATTACTATACTCATACATTATGTCGGCACGTCCCTGCGGTCAGCTAAGCATGACTGCTAGTCTAGCCACTGATCGACAGACTAATAAATACAACCAAGCCAGATACCTCAGTTGAGGAGGAAAATCGTAAAGAAAACACATTCAATTTATTCAAAACAAACTGGATGCAAAAAAGCAGCAAGTTTTGTTACACCTTTCAGCCAGAGAAAATGATTCATAGGCTGCTGTAGCCGCAAAGTAGTTAGCTGCTAACTTCAGTTTTTAGCTGAATATTCGTGTCTGAGCAGTCACAGTTCCAATTCAACAATTTAGTATGTACTTTGTAGCAGTACCTATTTCTTAGGCCTCTGCCTGCACTGAACAGGCAGCGAAAAATAAAAAAAAGAGTTCCAAAACCATCAAGGAGGTCTTTAATTGGGAAATCTCAAAATCTCACTCTAGAGCCTACTGCCATATGTAGGTAGGAGTGTAAAGAGACAGTCAGGGGCATCGTTAGCCTCGGGTTAAAACCCTGTAGGTGTAAGGGTTAGAACACCGTATGTGTTGATGTTAGAACCCTATATGTTTTAAGGTTAGAAACCTGTAGGTATTAGGCTTGGAACCCTGTAGGTGTTAGGATTAGAACTCTATACATGCTTGAATTAGAACGCTGTTGGTGTTTGGGTAAGAACCCTGTATGTGTTAGGATTAGAGCTCTGTACATGTTAGGGTCACAACCCTGTAGATTTTAGGTTTTGAACCCTGTCGGTATTGGGATTAGTTAGGATTCGAACCCTACAGGTGTTAGGGTCAGAACCTTGTCAGTGTTAAGATTAGAACCCTGTAGGTGATAGGGTCAGAACTCTTTTAGATTTTAAATATGGAATCTTGTAGGTGTTAGGATTAGAACCCTGTGGGTGTCCGAATTATAACCCTGTATGTGTTCTGGTGCGAGGTCATGGAGAGGCAGTGCCGTCTCCTCTTTCAGGTGAGTGAGTTGGGGGGATTTTTCTGCAGGTTTATGAAATTCCGTCTGCTCTGCTCCTCCAGACATCCCCCCGCCGCTCCGCTTTAATCAAATCCAACATCAGTGGTATTGTTTTTTCCTCTTTCTCCTGAGCCTCTGGTCTGCAGCAGCTGCTGCTGGAGAGCCAGAGCACCTGCTCCACTCCTCACTCCTCAGCCTGGGAGGTGGAGGTTTCAGGGAGCACCCGGGAGCCGAGAGAGGGAGAGTACACTGGTGTTCTTTACTTCTTTGGGGTCTGTTGTAGAGAGGTGGAACATTTCTTCACACGTGGGGACTTTTTTTTTCACTTCTCTTCACCCCTCCTTTTCTGTGTGTGTGTGTGTGCAGATTTGTTTGTTAGTCCCCCCCGCCCACTTCATTTGAGTCTTCACTTCACAAATCCGCCCCATGATTTTTTTTCTTCTTTTCTTCCTCTGATCACTCTGTGCGCCATCACGCCTCCGTCCCTCCGGTCTCTCGGCACTCTCTCCACACTCTCACTCCACTTTCTCTCCTCTCCTGCAGACCAAAGTGTGTGTGTGTGTGTGTGAGTGTGAGTGTGTGTGAATGTGTGTGTGAGTGGGATAGCAGGGTCTTCACCTCCACTCCACTGATGCGCGCGGCCGAGGGGGATGCCAGCCAGGAGGGTCCCGCCTTTTCCTCTCCAGTAGATAAAAATGCTCGGGCTGTATGAAGGGAACGGTTCAGCCTCCCCGAAGCGAGTGATGAGCAGCACGGGACGGCTGGGGTGACCTGAGTTTCTAGAGGCGCGGGGTGGGGGGGGACCTGAGGCGAGCGCGCGTCCTCGGGGTCTTCTGCATGGGTCTGAGTGCGCGAGCGGAGAGCGAGCGAAGAGTCCTCCACAAAAGTTCTCCGACAGCACACGCGTTCCTCATTTCGCGGCCATGGCGGAGGTCGGCGGGTTCCTGGGCTCCATCGATCTGGACTTACAGAGCTTCCCCGCCCTCGGGAGTATCCCCCTGTCCGACTCCCCCGCCGGCCTGAACGAGCGCCTGGGGCTGATCGAGGGTCGCCTGCAGCGCGGCTCCCTGCCAGACTTCGACCACCTGAAGGGCATCCTGCGCCGCAGGCAGCTCTACTGCCGCACCGGCTTCCAGCTGGAGATCTTCCCCAACGGCACGGTGCACGGCACGAGGCAGGACCACAGCAGATTCGGTGAGGCTCCTCGGGCACGTTAACTTTACCGTCACGTTCTGGTGTTACACTAAAGGTGCAGACCTCATGCAGGTTTACGGATCAGGGACCTGTCAGATTTATAGAACACAGGTGAACACCAGAATTATCCTTTCAAGATCAGGATTAGAAGGCCAGGATCAGTTTGACTGTGGTTTCTAGATATAGAGATCTATCATGTTGGCTTTTCAGTCTTCAAGCATAATAAGGACCTTCAAATATGTAGGTTTGTTCATCGTTCTTTATATAGAAGTTATATAGTGTGCATATACTTACATATATATGCAGGTATCAAATCTCTGAAACACTCATGATAGTGTGGCTAGCATAATACAAACATAATGAGGACCTTCAAATA